>VWZG01002680.1:9965-49665 GCA_013396735.1 Grallaria varia
GTTTAGAGGTTTTGGTTACAGAATTGTTATTTGTTCTGTTCTGGTGATTTATATATATATATTATATATATATATATAAAAATATATTTAGTAGTTAAGAACTGTTATCTTTTCTTCTACACATTTTCCCAATTAAAATTTTGTTTTAAATTTAAAAGAGGCGTGGTCAATTTTGAGAAAGGAATTCTAAATTGTTTTAGCTTACTCTAAACTAAGACAATAAATAAATATAATTTTATTTCTTAATGCCAAACATTGCCAAGTTTTTATCCCCAAGCCTTCACAGCTAATGCACTTGCACAATTTCAAGAAGATTGTTGTCAGTAATTGAAGCCTATGTAAGAACAAAACAAATTGCCATTGTGAAGGGTTCTATTCCAGATGCACATGTCAATTTTTACCCTATGATTTCCATTTGTTCCAGTCCATGATTCAGGATTGGATTAGTCTTAATACTTTCTGTAAGAAATGTGTTCAGGTTAAAAAAATTGGTCTTCAAATTTTCTTTGGACTCTTCTAGATTTTATTTTACAGATCAATATTTTATTCTAGTCTGTTGAGGTTTTCAAACTGCGCTTATCACTGTAATCATCTGTACCAACTCCCCAAAGGCAAAAGAGCTTTCAGTCCCCTCAATCATTATCATTAAGGTGTAGCTATGAGGCTACCAGAGTTTTGGTTTAATGAGCTGCACTTCCTATACTAACAAACCTCAGTGACAACTCTCATTCAGTCTTCTGAAAGCAGAAAAAACACAGTGCTGCTGGAAGTTTGTTTTTTTTTTTTTTTCTTTTGCTGTCTACTTTGTTCGGTAGATTTTAAGGGCAGAATGCATTTCTTTTAAATTTTACTGCGTTGGCACATAAGGTTCAATGACAGACTGCAATCAAAAGTCAGGGCTGTATGGTCAGAATGAACTGGCACAACTTTAGTTGTTTCACTGTACTGGCATAATTTCATATCAGATACAAAATATAAGTAATAGACACTAAATTAGAAAACACAGTAGAGGCCAGCCAGAGCATCACTGCTGTGCTTTTTCTTAAAAAACTACATAGTATATAGGTTAAAAAGGATTATTTTAATATAGCAATTTCCCTGAGTGCAACTCATTAGATACGCACAATTTATAATGGCATTATCGAAATGTCTTCAATAAAGGAATAATAGAGACCACCAGAGGGAATTAAATCACTTGAGTAAGAAATGTGCTGCCTGCTGCACAGAACAACAGTTGGATTTGGTCGTGTGTGTCAGATCAAATCATAGTTATAAAAGCATTCACTTTTCTGATACGAACAGAGCAGACAAAGAAACCTTCTTGAAGATATTTACCCCAAGGATAAATGCAGCTAGAGATTAAGACACTGAGGAGTGGGATACCACTGAGCAGATGTTAGGTGATGGCAGGAATTAGGGATGCTCATGGCAGAAATGCCTACTGCCAGCTGCAACCACTCTAATTACAGTGAGACAGGGTGCCAGAAACATGAGAAAATGTAAACAGGGGTAATCAAGAGTGAGAGAGAGCAGTGGTTCACTGTGGTTGGCTGTACGGAAAAGGGGGTTTAGGAATAGCTGCCAGATTTAGAGCAGCAAAAAAAAGACTGAAAGTCACAGAGAATTTTCTGAAATACTCTATTTTAAAAAGGTCTGGATTACTGAGACCACTGTGACAGAAGGATTTAGAAAATGATCCTTCACTGAATTATGAAGGTCTGTAGTAGGACACACCACCAATGACTGCGTCATTTCTGAGGTCTTATCTCTAGTATAAGACAAATCTGCTTATACTGCAATTTGTTTTGACAATTCAACTATTTCTGCTTGTATTTACACTTCAATTTAAGGTTAAAATCTGTAATGCATAGCCACACATAAATCACTCAGTAAAATACTGAAGATGCATCTTTAGACCAAGGTTTGCAGCACAGAATTTTGTTGATTGTGCTGGTTTTATCTGGGAAAGAGTTAATTTTCTTCATGCTATCTAGTATGAGATTTCCACTGCAGGGGTGAGTGAGCAGCTGTGTGGATCATAATTGCTGGCTGGGGTTAAATGGCAACAATGAGGAACTTGAGACCAAACTTAAACCTTGGTCTTTCCATGCACCATGAGCATCCATGAACATCTATGGGAGTGAAGACACATTGTGACTTCAACAAAAATAGTAATGACTTGCTGTGAGTCCTCCGCACACACACTTCCCCTCTACTTTGCTGTCTCTGATGGGCAATGGGATTTATCCTAAGGTGAGAATGTCAGGTGGGTATTGCAGGAGGAATTGTCTAGATGCTTACATAGTTAATGTATGCCAGAGATGGGGGAGCTCTGATGTGTTAGCAGTATTTAGATACTGTATTAGCAATAAATCTAATTGTAATCATCCACATAATCAGTATCATACTTCTTGTGCCTGACCAAGAGTCTTCTCTCTACTACTCTGCCACACACATCCATCAGGACACTTTCTCAACTGATTCCCATTATACAGTTCCATAAAGACACACTTTTTTCCCATTCATTCATAATGTAGTATTGGGCTTATTTGTGGGTCTACAGTGAAAGAGGGGATGCCATTGCACTGTGCTGTCACTAGCTAGGTGAAACCCACTGTAGGACAGCACCCACATGCAGTGTTCTTTTCCTTTAGATCCTCTCAGCTTCAGTTCAGTACTCAGAAGTATCTACAGGTATTTGAGATTTCCTACTGTGCCTAAAACATCTCCATTGTTCTGATACGTGTTCCTTTCTGCATCTCTGACAGTGGAATTCAGGTCTAGCTTTAGGCATGTATATGTAGGTATCTGGATGCACTGCAGATGCCCCCAATACCAGCCAGCATAGAAATGAGAATGATTTAACATGTCTGCAAACAGGTGACAGTACAGGTCAGCCAAGTGCCTGAGCATCATCTAAGCACTGACTTTGTAGCCTTGGGAATGTTTCTGCTTCTCACCTTTTGTCACTTGGTTTCATCTGCGACTCGCTAGGGAATCCCACCAGTCCTCCAGACACCTCTTCTAGCAGGCATTTGGGTGCAACTTCCTGCATCAGATCTGCCAGCCCCAGAGAAGTCTTCAGATATCTGGGATACGTGTCAAATGATGGCAGACACTTCTGTGTGGGCAATCATGATCTAGATTTGCATTGTTTGTAACACAGGGCAATGATATAATACACAGTTGAAGGTAACTATTTACATTTTCTGATCATTGACCAAATCCCAGTCCTGGTTCTAGTAACATCAGAAGCCAAGTAAAACTGAAGTCCAACTGGTGTCAAAAGAAAAACAAAATAAAGATGAGAGATAAATTAAATTTTTAACTAGTAGTTCCTATGAGGAAGGTGTTACAATCAAATACATATTGTACAACCCAAACTGAGTAGATAGAGCACTTTTAGACATTTTTCAGGAGGTGTCAGCAGGTTTGTTTTAAAAGGGCAGGGCAGACTGGAATGGTACAGCTAAGCTTTTATTTCCTCCATAAGAAGGTTAATACAGTTTTAAAAGGTAAGAAAAGAAAGAACATGCTGTAACCTTTTATCCTTGCCTTTAATCTGACACTAACAAAAAAATGAGGAAATGCAGCCTGCCACCTCCCCTCACATCACTGTGCTCTGCTGTGCGCCTGGAGTTCCCAGCACGCAGTATCAGTCACAAACACATGCAGACAGTGGATAGATGTTCCCAAGAGACAGACATACATACCAGTCTCCTCACACTGAACAGGAAGTAAATTAACTCTCAAGAGAGCAGAAACAAAGAAAGAAAATCAGGTTGCTCTCTAATTGTTTAAATATCCATTGATACCATCAGTATTGTTACTGGTACAGCTGCTTGTAACGAAGTCTTCATTGTGCCAAAAAGATTCTATTGAGGTCAGTGGTAGAGTTCTGATACTCAAATGACGATATTGCCAGCATGGTCCTGCCTATATCTCCTCATGAAAATTGCCCTATCTTCATGGTGACAACAGAGATAAGTGCATTTCTGCTGTAGTGACCTCACAACGAGGCTGGGGGCTGGAAGACAAGATCTGAAGGAGAAAGAAGTTACTTTTCATTGGCAAAATTACTATTTTTTGTAGGCAATCTGTTTCATTTGGTATATAGCAGGTGTAGAAGTTCTGGACAGATGAAGCTCTCAGATGCTAAAGAGAATAAAGCCCTAAAAGCTCTTCCAATTGTTAAAGGCTGTGAAAGGGTTGTTAGATTTGAAGGAGCACTCTTGAGCTCACACCATACTGCTTGTTTCAGCAAAAGTCCTGGGATGGAGTAGAATGTTTTTATGGTATTTGAAGGCAATCATGATTAGTGTGCAAAGCAGCAAAGAAAGATCTAACTGATAATCACTGGTTTTGATCATTTCCCCCGTCCCCGTTCTGTGCATTAAAAAAACAAAAATAATGCCAATAATTTCAATAAGCATTTTAGAAAAATTCTAGCCTTATTAAACTCTAAGTTAAATGGCAATTATAAGACTACATACAGTAATGCAATGTGCTGACTGGGCTCATGCCCTCCAACCCATACCTGGGAAAAAAACCTCAGAGAGGCTGCTAGGCACATGAGGAAGGATTAGCAGATATATTTCTGGGAAAAGTCATGATGCTTGTTAGAACATTCTCAGCTTCTTACCTATCAGAGAACAGTGGCCTTTTATTGCTCTCTACTTGACCTGGAGATACCTGCTTTTTGAAAAAAATAACTGCAGGCTGAGAATACCAAGAGAAAGAAAGAAAAGGCAAAGATTTGATTAGGAGACTTCAGGAATATTGAGGAAAACTTACCATGTAGTATTTATTTGGCCTGTTTAACTTTTATTCATTTTCATAAATCTAGGTAAAATATAGAATATTCATGAATATGTAGGAGGAATTCATAAAATTATTCTAAGAAAAAATAGTTTCACATAACTGCCTTCTTGTGACTTGTCTGTACTTTCCCTAGAATTCAACAGAAAACAAAAGTCCATCTTATCCAAGCTTTTGACAATTTCATCTTTTTTGCTTGAGAAATATCCCAGCTTGCAGTACAGGATTTGCAGAATATTTGAACTGCTGTAGTTCTTACCAACACCGTGACTAAAAGGAAGAACTTTTATGTCATGTACAAAACTAGGACTAAGAAATCTGATTTTTACTTTCTACAATCATATTGAGTGTTGTGTAAAAACAAAACAAAATCATTCCATTCAATTTTTTTTTCCCTAGAATTCCAAATGGAGCTATAAGGTCAATGCCATTAAGGCAGATAGGATGTGGTAACTGCTTAGAGAGAGCAAATACTTTACTACAGTAGCTGAGAAAGTTTCAATTTTAAAAAAATCTAGGTACTTAACACACCAGTATTAACATTAATAGAAGTGGCTGATTCCTTTTATCAAAGCATAAGTATTTTATATCCCTGCCGGCTGTAAGTAGACCACCGACAGTAAACAGAAAACATAAGCCCACACTTTCCTCTCGTAGCTTGTAGCATTATTGCACACAAACCCTATGATCACACTATTATGTAGTAACAATCAGATAGATCACCAGAAATAAGATTAGTTACTTTATCATCCTAAGACAATACAAAATGGAAAAAAGAGAACAAAACAAAACGCAACAAATAAACAAACCAAAAAGTTAAAATTAGTTTCTACATTATTGCCAATGTGGTGCTCATGTTTAGAAATTTTGTCACACACAGATATGGCCATTCCCAGTAACTTTCTTGTGACTGCACATACCTAAAGAAGGATAAACATAGATATAGGCAAACAAGGCCATGAAAATAGAAGTATTCCATTCTTTTTCTTTTTCTTTTTTTTTTTTTTTTTTTTCTGTAATAGAATCTGCATGAAAAAGACACATTTTCTCCTGCCATCCCAAATACACTAACTGCAGTGTATTTCAGCTGGAAAACAGTATGTAACAACTTCTCAACTACAAGAAAGAATGTATTGAAAGACTTTTTTTAATTAGTATATTTTCTCATTCCACTATCTACTTGTAATAGTTTTTAAAACTGACTTCATTACAGACAGACGAAATGAGAGCAAAAAAGAAGATTCCATTCTGGCAGCGCTTCCAGTGACAGGTGTCAGGTCTGAAGCTACTGCCAACAGGGCTCAAACTTTACAGATCTTCTGGTATCCTTTCTCTCAGATTTGTTTTTCATTATAAGACCATTATTTTTTTTAAATGCAGAAAGGTTTATTTCCATGTCCAGAAGCAGTAAGCCCCAGGATTAGATGTGCTTTCAGTGGTATCCCTCTCCCAGTGGCACTACCTTGAAAGGATTTTGCAAACACATGTAGAATTTAGAAAATTGCAGGTGTCATTACTTGTCTGTATTGGGTTTACATGGCAATGTTTTGATAGTGGGGACGTTGCAGGGATGGCCTCTGTGAGAAGACGCCAGGGTTGCCCCCATGTCAGATACAGCTGGTTCCAGTGGACCAACACTGGTCAAAGGTGACCCCACCAGCAACACCGATGGTGCTTCTGTGATAACTTATTTAAGAAAGGGTAAAAACGCTGGCAGTAGCTGTGAGGTGAGTGGAAAATATGAGAGAAACAGCCCTGCAGACAGTAAGCCTGGTGAAGAAGGATGGGGAGGAGGCAATCCAGGCAGCAGAGCAGAGACTCCCCTGCAGCCCGTGGAGAATGCCAAGGGGACACAGTTTGTACCCCTTCAGCCCATGGAGGACCACATCAGAGACCCCTGAGAAAATATCACAGTGGCAAGTATCACTCTACATGTGCTATTTCTTACATTGCACTTCTGAACATGTATTGGCTACTGCTGGAGACAGAATAGAGACTTACACGGACCTCAGGTGTAACAGTGTTCACTTTTATCTTATTCTGCTAGGGAAAGCGAGTTCTCAGAAATCTGAAAAGTCATTTCTTTTTTTTTTTCTTTTTTTCTTTTCTTTTTTTTTTTTTTTTAAGTAAGTCTTACAAAGACATACTGCATCTCAAAAAGAAGCAGTAAGTTAAAGGTAGACATTTCCATTCAAGTTTCATTGAGATATACTGTGAGGAAGGTTGGGAGAGAAGATATTTGGACTTAAAACCTGCTAAAATAGTTCTCTGCAAGTAAATTAGATTTCTGTGAGATGGTATTTAAATAATTTTTAAACTGTTTAAGTAAGCAGTAACTGAAGTGCTCAATACCCTTCACAGAGTTTGATATTCACTATAAGAACAAAAAGGACTCAGTACAGACTCAGATCCAGAAATAAAAACACGTATTTGAAACATTTTTTACACCAGAATATAGTAAGGACTTTTAATAGGACTCTCTAGTTTTAATAGAGGGATATTAGAGACTTTAATGTAGTAGAATATTATAATAAAACAAGATGGGTACTAATATAAATGTACATTAACTCATTTGCTAATGATCAACATCAGCCACAGGGACAGATGCCAGCGGTTTCATGTCCTTTCATCAAAAGGGAGACAGAGCCTATTTAAATGTTTTAATTGTTGGGAAAGAAATGGATTTGCTTTTATCCAATCAATATTACTTTGACCAAGAATCAATTACACTGACAAGGCTTCTCTTATTGAAGTTAGTAGAAACTTTAATTAAATTCCATTCTATAGTTTAAGCAAGGCATTGGAAGACAAGGGGCATGTAAAGGCTACTTTGTATTTACTGTGTATATTGGTTGTGCAGTTTTAGGAGCAAATCATAAATTAAATGGAAGATATATTAATATTTTACTTTATATCATACAGCACACCAAAATAAATCCAGATAGTGGTCCCATTTATTATGGCATGAATTTCTATTTTGAATTAGCACAAAATGGAATGTTCTACATGATCTTTAATATTACAGTGACATAGTATGTAAAAGGACATCCTTCTATTTCCTCAGAGACCATAATTAGTACCAAACAGTCTCTTTTTGCCTATTTCTTTAGAAGTTCACTGCACAAAAAATGAGACAATGCAGAATAACCATGGGCTCCATTTAATTGGTGGAACCCTCCCCCCGCATATGAGCAGCACAACTCAATATTCACTCTGGGGCAAAGGAGTTATTAAAACAGTTCAAGTGATATTTTCAAAGGGAATTTTCCTTTTTTCTTATTACCTCTTCAAATCAGAACCACTGGGTGAGAAGGGAGGCCAAAGGGATGAAAAAAACACTTAATTCCTAGGAAATTATTGAAAATGATGTCATAAAATCAAACAGGGCTTTGATATAAAATATCTTCAGAAGCAAAAATACACTTTAAGCAAAAGACCTAGAATATAAAGTCTTTCTGCAAGTGGCAACACCTCAGATCACTTAGCCTGGAGCTTCTATCATTTCAGTCTCCTGATGTGATGCTATTCTAGTTTATTTTCCTCAGGCTGCTTGCTCACTAAGGCAAGTAATTAGTCTAGCAAATAATAGATCCAGAGTCCCAAATTAACTTTCAATATTATCATCTAGTTGCTAGTGGCTAAAACAACTCTAACATTGGTAAATCTGTATAA
The DNA here is from genome assembly GCA_013396735.1 of Grallaria varia. Classification (NCBI taxonomy): domain Eukaryota; kingdom Metazoa; phylum Chordata; class Aves; order Passeriformes; family Formicariidae; genus Grallaria; species Grallaria varia. Next base: position 18,456 of record VWZG01002680.1, read on the forward strand.
CTTCCTGCTAAACAGCTATTAAAATAAATGATTTAGTAAAAATCATCTTCAAAATCCTTGTTCTAAAATATGCCCTTTTTGTGCAAAGTAAGTAGCATACTAAGTGATCAGCACCTTCCTCTGGTTAAACATTCTCCTCAGTTTCTCAGTGATGCAGTCCATATGTGTTTTACACACAGACTCTCTTGTACCAGTGAGTGTCTCCAACTGGCATGGCATGGTGGCAAGTTTTCTTTTTGTGTTAATAGTTTTCAAAGATTAGGGAGTTGTTCTTAATGCATTGGACTTATTAGCACAAAAATAAGATCCATTTTGACTTAAGGTGTATTTTCTTTTTTCTTTAATGTGTGATGGAAATCACAAAATTACAAAAACAAGCTAGTTCAGTGCTTTCCAGGAGAAGAGTTTTTTGCCTCTAAATGGATTTTTTTTTAAATCAATATGTTAATTCTTTTGTTTGGATAAAAACAACCATGCGTGTAAGTCTATACTGTATTTAATGTTTTATATGGTATTGATAAATACAATATGATATTTCATATAGGCAAATTATTTAAACTGAACCAAACACTTAATTCACATTATTTTTTGTTTCATAGTTGAGTTGAAGCTTTCACATTTTATTCTGCTATGCAGCGCCTACAAATTCTGTAACTTTCAACAGAAGAATGACATTTTCTAAACATTTTTAAGTGATTGCAACGGTTATGGGTAATAGTTCGAATTATGCTGATATTTATGGACAAAGGATAATCCTTCTCTACTTTCAAAACAATGAATAAACTTCTGGAACAATATAAAGACAAAATGGAAATATTATGGATAAATAAATAAAACCCAAAAGCCTGCTAAAATAAGCTTCATGCTTTCCTCAGCTCTGTTCACAAGGCTATAGCAATGTAAAACTGAGGGGACTAGGCCCAGTATTCATGCTATATGGTAACACTAAACTTATGAAACTCTCTTTCCAAATTAGTTTGAAATTTGTGTACGCTACTGAATTTTTGCCAAAGCTATGAAGACAGAAGTTGTGAATCTGCAGTTTTGATACAGGTTTTTATGAAATGTGCAAATAATAAGCTTCCTGATGTCTTTCTATAACTATCTGCACATGATGTAAGAGTAAAAGCTCACATTGCCTACTTCTTCCAATTGGTGGAGAAGTTAAAACTGCTAATAACACGCTGTTATAAGGGGCTATGGTCCACAAGATTTTCATCAACTCCTGCATAAATGCTACTGAGCTATCAACTTGCTTACAAACAGTTAAATACTCTGTCAGTTGTAAAAGCCATGGCACAGGTTTTAAACCCAGAAGAAGTCATTATATAAAGTAGTCTGTAATATATTTTCAGAAGGATCTATCATGCCCCAGGAAGATTAAGTCAAGTTCTGGTCACATTGAATATCTGCTTTTGAATTAATAACTTGCCAGTTGCTTCACCAAGCAGTGGATAAGAGCCAGGATGAAGCATTTCTTTGTGTCTACAGCATCTTTGTGCTGACAAGCAGCTTCTTTTGCACCGTTTGAAAGATTTTTGGAGTTTATTAATAATTTGCTGTACAGAGATCATGAACTGTTTTGGAAAACACAGCATTTTAGGATTCATGCAGAACGGAACTGTTTTTTAATACCTTTATTAATTTTCCCAGGGGTGCACAACCACATAGAATGTCTGTTACACCAGCACCCTCAGTATTCTCCTGTGTTTCTCCATTTTCTCGTTTATATTCTACATAACGGATCAAAAGGAAGAATTAATGAGCCGGTATCATATAGCTCATGCTAGAGAAATTGCTATTTTTTTAACTGCGATCCTTAATTTTTTGATCTTCAATGTACAAAACCAACTCTATTTGAACTAAATGGCAACAAAGGGCCTAAAAATTACCAAAGGAGCTGTATTCCAAGAATTTGGGCTTTTTTTTTTTTTTTAAAGACAATTTTTTCGAACATATAGATATGTATATGTTTACCTATATGAATTAAAAACTAAATGAGGAAATAATTATTTAATTCTATAAAAACACTCACTTGCTTGATCATCTTGCCAAATGCACTTTTCATAATTTTGCTTTATACGAAAGGTAAAAATTGTGTTTGATTTTTGTCTCAGAACAAAACATTTTATAATTGTAGTTATTTCCACATAATTAACAACCTGTGTTCCAGCATTTCTTCATTCCTATATCATCGTAGAAAATTGTTTCCTTCCTACAGCAATTTTTACTTATGTTGAAAAACAAAATATTTTGAGTCTTGCTTTTTTTGCGTAACAGTGGCATAAGCACTCTCCTTTTCCCTCATTGATGTCTATAAGATGTCAGTCATGAAAAAAAAAGAGAATTTCTTTGATTTCTTGCTATACAAAGTTTTTAAGAGGATCCTCATCTTTAGCTACCTCCCTCTCCGGTAACACTCTTGCAACACCCAGTTTACAGTCTTTAGGTTTATGTGTTCAAGGGCAGTTTTTGCCTACCACTGCACTATGCAATACTGTTCTATGGAATTCTGTCTGTTCTGCTCTTCAGAGTATTTTTCCTCTCACACCTTTCCTTTGGAAAGGAGGAAATGAGTGAGCCACAAAATCAGCTCCACCAGTTGCAGCTATTTTTTTGAAAGGGTCAGGGACCCTGTCGGCATCAGTACAGGTGATCACAGGTTTTTCTTCTTTTTGCATCTGCTTATTAACACAAGTTCTATTGCAAGAAAAAAAACACATCTGTTTTGTTAATAAGTGCTCTGTGACATCTCATTTAATTAACATCTTGTTACACTTATTCTAGAGCAGTCATAATTTATTTTAGTAATCGGAGGTTCAAGACTTTATGCTTTTATTTAACTGTTACTTCCATTTCAATAACTCCCATTTAAATACATTGCCAGCCACATCAGGCACAGCTAGCCAGAGAGATGCTGTCATGGCATGGAAAACATCACAGAAGTCAACAAGGGTGTTATGGGCCAAAGCACTGCTCTTCTCATTTATGGGAGAGATCTCAGAGAACTAAGTAACCGTGTAGATTGGATTACCTGTCATGTAACCTTGGTCTATCTGGCAGTGATGCACAGAAAATACAGGGCTTTACAGAAATTACCCACTATGTATGTGCTTTTCTATCCAACTCAGCCCACCAGAGACTGGTGCACAGTCTTGTTTCATGCAGACATTTTTCAAGTCTAGATCTATCAGTCAAGAAGCATTCTTATTTAAAAAAAGTCTATAAAAAAGAAGTTACTTGACAGTGGCAGTGTCTAGACAGGGTCACCTCTTACTTCTGTCTTCTGAGTTCTGTTCCCCAGTTTATGAATCATTTTGTCATGATTGAATGACTTTGACAAATGCCTATAGAGCTTCTAGAAAAATAAGCATATTTAATAGGGCTGAAGAAAACATTAGCTTCCTTTCTGAGAATGGAGTCTATAGAATCAACGTAAATATTTTTAGATTTGAGGTTAACTAAGACCATAAATTGCTGCTTCAGTAGAGTTGATTGATTGAATCTTTTAGACACATTACATGTTGTGTGAAATTCAGCTAGTGAGCCACATGCCATTTTCAAAGCTATTTTTTGAAGACCCTGTGGGATTATGTTGGCTTTCTGTATTAACCACTTGGTGTTTGTCAGTGCTTCCTGACAAGCAATAGAACTTTCTGTTGTAACTAAGTGATACCAGGAAAGAATCTGTAATGGCATTTCTGTAGATACAGCCTTTATTACCAGTTCATAGGATATCATTTCTAGGATTAGTAAAGTTAGCTATAGATCTTCAGTTAGGAAAAGAACATTGCAGCATAGCATATTCAAATTAAAATAACAATCTATCACAAAAGAAAAGCCCAAACCATCTATTATTTCCCCTCCAACATCAGCTAGAACATATTCTGCTAACCCCATGGGCCTGTTCAAACACTAATTTCACATAGTTTTCCCTTTTTCTCAGATGCCATATGACATATGATTTTCCCCATCATTAGCATTGAGTTCGATAACTTACTAGATTTCATCATGATGTTCTTTTAATCGGTTGATTACGTATATGCCCCAGGCAAGTTGCTATGTTAACATCTGATGATTTAGCAAACTACTCTGATTTTATTTATTTATTTTACTTCCAGCTGAAACATTTTCTAATACCAACATTCAAAGTGTAATGTCTTTATGAAAGCAATCTAGATTTACAACTTCTGGATATTTGCATTAGTGCTAATGGATACCTTAAGCCATGGGAAAACAGTATGGTTTTTAATGTACATGCTTAACAGGTAGTACCTGTTCCCTAACTTAAAAAAGTCTAGCTTACATATTTATGAAATGCCATTGCTCATTTTAAATTGAGTAACAACCAATTTTCTTTAATAGAGATATCTGCAGTCAGGTTTCTGTGTTGAATTGCAGGGTTGCAGATGTTGGTTTGGCTCTCCTGGGCCAAAAGGTTCAAACTACACTATAGTTTTTTCCAAAAGGTTCTAACTACACTATAGTTTTTCAAATGAAGTTTTAACTGACATCATAACCAAGCACTGGGAGACAGTTCAAATTGGGTTAATGCATTTAGAAAATAGTGATTTGGATTATGGGTTCAGAGCTTGTAATAAATAATTTTCTGGGTTTATTTGGGATTTGCTTATAAACTATACAGATCTCCACATAAAGAATGTGCCTGTACGACTCATTCTGAAAATATAATTGAAAGACATAGGATACTCCAAAATAAGTCTACTGCCAGTTTTTTTCTCTTTTTTTTCCTTTTTTTTTTTTTTTCTTTTTTTTTTTTTTTTTCTTTTTTCTTTTTTGTGTAAGCCATCTGGTCTTCTAAGAAAAGAATTTCTACAATACAGTCTGCAATGGATATAGATGTATAAACAGGCTTAATCATATGCCACAATGGGAAAAGACTTATTGTGCCTACATTTCAAACTGTGACATGAATGTTCTGTAAACACATTCTTTGACATGAGCAGAAATTTTTAGGATTATCAGCTAAAATTGAACCTATAGGCATTTTGCAGGAAATAAAACTCCAACAATTCAGTCCCCGTGAGAATACAAATTACTGGATTAATAATATTAAGGTTTGTTTGATTGGATTGAATAATTATTTTGTGCCAATACATTACTGCTTACATAGACATTTCACCTATGGTCTTCTTTATTTCATTTGATTATAATTCTTTCCCCACAGACAAACCTGTCTAGGAGGCAAATACACTTGACTGAATAGTAGAGAATATTTAGATAAGGTACCAATGGCTGGAGGGTAATTGCAATATTTAGCAATTATATGTACAAAAGTCCATGCCCCAGTGGGATTCCTGCTGAGAATGTGCTTTACATTGTGTAGAAACAATCAAGGACTGAAAAGAGCCACACATATTCACATAAGGCAGTGAATTGAAGTATTGAAGAATATTGAATAGTATTGAAGACTATTTCACAGAATAGGACTAAAATAATAGATACCAGCGTAGTAAGAACTCTGGGAACAACCTGAGACAGCTATTTCCTGAGGAACAGAAACCCTTCTATGCAATTAATGGCATCCGTTACTTCTGCTCTACTAGTACCATGTTTTTTCCTCTCCCCAAATCTGAAGGAGAAAAATAAAGCCTTTATAGCCATAATTAACTTAATAATAGTAATCCTACTCATTTCCAGTTCCACCATGATTACTTGACCCTCTGAGGAGCATTACAAAACTTTAAGTAGTGCATTTTCCAGGACCAACCTTGTATCTGGGCCATGCCATAAGAAAAATCAAGAAAATGGCAGAAATATTTTACCCACTTGAGTTAGAGATAAAAGAAGTCTCTTGAAAAGGGCTTGTTGGACTCTATTATTACTGCTGTGAAAAGTATATTTAGTGAAAGACATAAATTGGTTATTACTAGTAATCAGCACAAACTACATGAAACACAATTGCTAAACAGAAAACCAGTTCTGCAGAGGGTATTGGTTTGATGATCCCATTGCAACTAATGTCCTTGAGCGCTATTCAGGCATAGTTTAACATTCCAAAATATGTTGGGCACTGCTCTGGCTCTTATTTAATTAACTCTCAACATTCTTACGTGCCAAAGTATAAACTACAAGAATAAGCATCTCAAGGTTGTAAATAGTCTCATTTATTTTGATATCTCTTATGGATACTGGATATAGAAATCTCAGCCAAGATATGAAATGGAAAATTTAATTTTATGATGACACAGAATTCCCTTTGAAGGAGCGGGGGTTGTTTACAGTTCAGTAAATATCCCAGCATCTTTGTATGAGCAAGGTGTGGTTAACTGTGAATTATTTTTCTTGTTTGCTTTTAACTTATTTTCTTTCTACCATCTATTTTTTTTTTTAATTCTGTCTGTTCTGCAGTTTCAGTTAAAAGTTTTGCTCAAGAGTGCCCTTAATCTGGTTCCCAAACACACCCCAAAATGCTAGCTTGAATTCCATAATAGCTGCAATTTATGTCAGCTTGATTATCGTGGGAGCTGGCCTGAATCTTTAGTGCAGCAGTGAAAGGTAGAAGGTGAAATTACAATTCCTGGGATGCCAAACCTAATCATTTTGTTCTGCTCATTCACCCAAGTTCTACTCATGTAACCTGACTACACAGTGGATATGGGCAAGTAGCAGCCTAGATCTGGCCCAGGGGATGTGTTAACCTATGTCCCTGAAACAGGGCATCAGAAGTTGCAGCTTAGAAATGAAAGAAGAGATCTGTCAGAATTCCTACCGTGTTTGAAATTGCTCCCAAGGAAGAAGAAAAATAAATCAAGAGAAGGGATAGGATGTGGTAAGAGTGGACATGTGGATATGTGGCAGTACAGGATTTGGAATGTGGGGGGAGGGACATAAAGAAATAAAGGAAATGTAATGTGACCTGAGCTGCAGAACTAGAGTAGGATGAAGGGGTAAAGAACCCTGGTAGAATAAATGTAGTTACAGAAAGAAGGATTTCATGGAGTTCTATACCTCATCCTCCTGTCTGTAATGTTCAGTAGCTCCAGGTTGTTCACCATGCCTTTGTCTGGATTACAGTTTAGACATACAATGGATGAAGAGGACATCCTTGCTGGGTTGAGCCTCACAATGTGTAATGCCAGATGATCAGTCGTGCCTATTTCTAAGGCCAATCTACTATAGAGAGCACGGGTTTGCATAGATCCAATTTCTTTTCTTTTTTTTTTTTTTTTTTTTGTGTTTTTTTTTGTTTGTTTGTTTTTTGTTTTTTGTTTCAGTGATGCTTGATAGCAGTGATATGCTCACGTTTCATAACCCATAATAAATTTTTTTCCCTCCATAGGGCTATTTGTGGCAGGATGCTCTGCCTAATTGGGGGTAAAACAGCTAAAAATTTACACTATTTGCAAAAGTTATCAGTGTTGGTTGAAGATGGTGGGTCACGCTGCTTTTAGTATTGAAGAATGCTGAGACCAGGTTGACTCATCAGGGTAAAAGTTAAACTTCCAGAGGATGTGAAGAACAATTTTTCCTGACAGAGTCTGTCACTGTTGAGGATGTGGCAGACAAAGTTTCTGATAAAGGAACCAAGAAGCAATAGTACTGCTAAATGATCTAAAGGCTGTTGAGCTAACACAGCTGGCCTGGAGAAATATTACTGACAGTCAATCACTTTGTACTATAAAAGCCCAGTCCCACTTTTTAATGGTGGGGACTTCTAGCACACCCCTCTAGGAGTGTGTGGGGAGACACTCCCTTGAGTGGGAGACATCACTCAGGGTTAATCTTCGAGGTTTAGAGAAAGCAATTTGCCCACTGTTGTTGGTATGGGCGAGTAACATCAATCTCTACTTCATAAGTATCAAGCTAGCTTTGAAATTATTGATTTAATAAATAGTGCACTGTATTAGTGGTTATAACTATCTATACTGTGTAGGAAATAATTCCAACTAAAGTATTGTAGTCTATCATCATTACCATCACCAATTTAAAGATATACTTTATTTTATTCCTATAAATATATGTGGTATGCCCTCCTGAATACTTCAGGACAAAGTCATATGAAGGCTCAGTTGCACCTATATAATCGTTTAGACATAAACTATTGACCAAGTCTGGGATTAGTATGGGATCCAGCTGCACCTAGGCTCCTCTTTGAGAAGGACTTTAGAAAGCAAGGGTATTCTTTCTGAACCTTGTGACTCAACAGAAGAGTGTCCCTAAAATACCTTGTCCAAAGTTTCCATTCTGCCTGTGACACTATCTCAGACTTCCTTTGCCCAAATAATGCAGAATACCTACTATACCACAGAGTATTTTTCTTACTTCTAACTATCCAACACGCCAAAAAAAAAAAAAAATCCCTCAATAATTCTGAAATCCTAAACACCACAACCCACATTACTTGTAAACAGGGCTTTTCCAAATTGAAGAACTAAGTATTAAAAATAATTTTTTTTTTTTTTCAATTCATGCAAGTCCCCTCTCAAGACCCCACCAATAAACATCTTCCTATGTTACTTGCATACATTTAGCATGGCTACACAACAAAGGCCAAAATTCTGTTGCCTTACTCTTGACAGTAATCCTTTTTAAACCAACATGAGTGAGCAGGGACCTTAGGCTGAAGTCATGAGTCTTACCTGTAAGCAAGACAAATTAACTACCTAGGCAGGAAGCAAAAATGAGCAGAAAGTTCAAACTTCATCTTATTCAAAGCAAATTATTAGTTCCATATTTTCTGTGAAATTTAGGTGAAGACAGTGAGAGCTGACACAGATAATCATCATGTAGTGATGCTAGTTTGTACTGAGTCAACTTAATGGAACTCTCCGTTTAGAAGACTCTCTATGTAATTTTTAAAAGTCTCCTATTGTTGCATGCATCTTCTTATTTGGCTACTACTTTATGAGACTGGAAAGGGGAAAATTCACTATTCAGTTTTGGTACAGACTGTAGAAACTCCTTTTATTATATAGTTATTGTCAGTGCTGCCTTCTGTCTGTGGTTTTCTCTATTGCTTGTGTGTCTCCTTAAAAGGATGAAGAAGCACATGAAAATGAAACACCAAAACTCATTTTAGTTATCTGCTTATGGTTCCTGACTCTATTAAGTAGAGTTTGCATCTGATAGGAGTCAGCCTGAGCTCTGACATCACTTCCAGGGACCCTTTGTGCATTTTATATTAGATTACTGGGTTAAAAAAGAGTTGATGTAGAGACCAATGTTTTGTTCTGCTGCCTACTGGCTGTCTCTCTTAGCCACTTAGCTAGTAAGTCAAGCTTCCAGTTGCTTGTCCTCCTTTTGTCCTCCAGGCTGTTCTATTGCATCTCATACAGAGGTTAAGATTGAAGAAAAGATGAAGGAGGTGCCTAAGCCTAGGAGGAGTAAACTTGCAGAGGCTATTTTACCTTTCAAGAAAACCATGAAGTCTCAAGTCTTCTACTTTGTAGTTTACAGATTTTGTCTTTGGACTTTAAGTGAAAAATAAACAGTCCATGCCTCCTCCTTTTCAGGTATTTTTAAATAAAAAATTATGGTGATGCTGTATCAGATAGAGAACTTAATAACTCCAGTAAGAGACTGGCATGTAGGACCTATCAAAAAACTTTATATAAAGGCTTCATAACAAATACTGCATCCATCAAAGGACTTAAGACCTTAGATATTTGTGAATGAACTTTGACGGAAATATGTGCATAATAGCAAACTCACCAGATTCTTGGATTATCTACAATAGCAGAACTTCAAGTAACTAAGCAAATGGTATAGGAGAAATTGCTGAGCTACAGAATATGATAATTAATAGTTACACAAACCTGTGAATTTTGCGTCTTGGACTTAATTAAAAAAAATCATAAATAAATATCATATTTCACTTGGTATTATTTCTGTAAGTGGTGATGGACTGAAATGTTGGTAATGTCTTAAAAATTGTCAAAATAACAGAAAGACATTTTGTCAAACTGCAAGGACGCAACAGCCTGTCTGCAACCACTGACCACTGAAGCACTCCCTCACAATGCCAGCTGACTGGAATTTGGACTGTGACTGGGAACTTCACGTAAGACTTTTGTCTAATCATCTCAGGTCTGAGGAGAGGTGAACAAGGCCCAGAGGGTGGTGGAGGAGAAGGGTTTTGGGGGTGTGATGGTGAAATCTCTCTACACCAAAACAAAGGAGTAATCCTCTGCTCTGGGAAGACCATGTACACATGGGACACTCATGTGAGAGGCATCTGAGAAGGGTCATAAACCACCAAAGACACACAAAGTGACCCCTGACCCATTCCTGAGCTCTTCCATCACCAGAGGACCGCACATGGGATCCAAGTGAAGCAGTAAATCCAGAACCTGTCACAAGGGACTGCAAGGCTTCCCCACCCTACCACAGGAGGGCCCTGGGTATCTCCTGAGTGTGTATTAATTCACTGGACTCAGTTTCGTGGGACCCTCACCACTGAGAAGACCAGAAGAACCGGACTAACATGATTACTGACTGGATTACATGGAGTGGCAATACATTTTCTGTTTTAATCTCTTTCTGTCACTTTCTTCTCCCCCTCCCCCTCCTTTTTCCTAGTTCTTTCTCTGCTTCTTTCTCTTTCTCTGCTTCACATTTACCATTAAATAAAATCCACACTATTGACTTTGGCATATGATCTCCTTTGTATCTTAATTGGGGCAGAGTCACTTCCAGTAATTGCAATAACTTGATTGTAATATAAACCTCAGCCTTTATGTTTATATGGAAAACAGTCCTTGTGAGATTTTTGATTTGCCCTGAAATCAATTTATGGCTACATGACTGTGTTGGGACGGCTTTGATGTCCATTGTGGTCATCTGGCATTATCGGAAAATGTATACCTGTGTAGATGTCACAGGCCATCTAAGCTGACATTGGTCCTCAAGGTTTTGAGAATCAATTTGGACTAAGGCACACTTAATTTGATTGTCTAGGACATAATAAATTAACTACTTGGTGTAATTGTTTCAAGTGGGTAACAGAGACTAACATAAGAACTTTCTGTAGAAGGAAAATAACCCACAAAAATCTGCTCACTGCACTCATTTAGATTTCTAGAATTCTTTCTTATTTCTTCTTCACAAGACCTTAGTGCACACCTGCCCCCTGGTCTTCTCTAGGGTTATCCTGTGACTGCCTATGCAGTCTCTCTGTGCTCACTCTGAATTTTCACTGTGCTCTTTTGTTCTTCCTGCACATCTCACCTTGTACTTGGGAAGTCCCTCAAGCAACCTGTGAATTTCTAAATGCTCTGAGAGAAGGAACATTCCCTGCCCACTGCAGTCAAGTTTCACTTGATCCTGGTAGCATGTTGCCTTCCTCTCCACAGACACCCCTTTCTTAATAGAACAAAATAAGACATACACTAACACATAATAGACAGTGAACAAACAACTCAATGTAAATTACAACAGTGATTGGTCTTCTCTGGTCAGGGGTAATTCCCCACTCAAAGAGCAAATATGCTTCTAGCAGTAAGGGAACTGTCCCATTTGCTTGAAAGACATTGACAAACTTGGAAACTTGTGAAGGCTGAGCTACTAATCTCTAGTTTTTCAAAAAGGGGATCTTTGTCCCCACAAATCCATAATCTCCCAAGCACATTAGAGAATCATTGCTTTTAACAAAGTTTTCTACTCTGCAGATGTTTTATCTAAAAAGGCATTTTGGGATAAGCATTATTGAAGTTCCTCCCTCCCTCCCTCTGTCTCTAGAGTCTCTCTGCTAACATCTGACATTTTTGCATAAAAATAATGATTTTTCTCCTTTTTTTTTTTCTAAAACTGTGATGATTTTCTTAGCTTTCAAGTTACAAAAGTTAGGAACAAATAGTCTTCTCTTTGAATTTCTCAGTCTTTATCCACTTGCAGAACAAGCTTATTTAACTGTATGTCTTTGACAGTATTACTTAATGCTTGAACCACTATTATTTCCTTCCCTTTAAGCTGATGCACATATTCAGTTAAAAATCAATTGTGTGCCACATCCGCACACATACCCTCAGTCTTATTTCCTCTCATTTATATTTTCCACTCTTCGCTTGGATAGTTAGACTTCCATTAATACCACTCAGGACATCTCAATTTTATTTCTTTTTAATGTTCCATCATTTAACAGTCCTATTGCCATCTGTGGCAAGAAGACCTCCTACATAATGTTCATAGGGCTATTTATCCTACAAAGCTATAACCTCAATCTATAATGTCCCTTCACTCTTCATTTCATAAACAGATTTTGATAGCTGTCTCAAGTGCATCTCCAAGTGTTTTTGCTTGGATCCGTTTAGGAAATCTAAAGCCCTTATAGAATTACAACTGACCAGACATCTCAAGGGCAACAAGAGAAGTTTCTATATAGGTGTGTTGGTGATAAAAGGAAGTTTAGGCAAAAGTCCTCCAGGCCAGGTTGGATGAAGCTTTGAGCAAGCTGGTCTAGTGGAAGGTATCCTTGTCCATGGCAGGGGGTTTGGAATTAGATGATCTTCAAGGTCCTTTCAAAACCAAACCATTGTATGATCCTATAGATCTATGCAGTAAAAATATTACCTCATTCTACAAACATTGGTCTAAGTATCTGCTGAGACCAGCACAGTTACAACAAAGGGCTGATGAAGTGTGTATTGGATTTGCGTGACAAGGTTTTGGTACTGTGAGGGCAACAGGGTGGCTTCTGTGAGAAGCTGCCAGAAGCTTCCCACATGTCTGATGGAGCCTATGCCAAGACAGACCCACCACTGCCCATGGCAGTAGCTCATCTGAGATACATGATTTAAGAAGAGGGGAAAAAACTGCTGTAGAACAGGAGTTGCCAGAGAGAAGTGAGAATATGTGAGAGGATCAACTCTGCAGACTGAAGTTAGTCAAGAAGAAGGGAGAGAAGGTGGACCAGGCACAAGAGCAGATTCCTCTGTAGCCCATGGTGATTGAAGACCATGGTAAGGCAGCTGTGCCCCTGCAGCCTATGGAGGTGCACAGTGCAGCAGAGACCCACCTTCAGCCTGCAGAAGACCCTACACGAGAGCAGATGCATGCTCAGATGAGCCTGTGGTCCTATGGGAAGCCTGCACTCTATCAGGATCCTGGAAGGACCTTTGGTCCTGTGGAGAGAGGAGCCCATACTGGAGCAGGTTTGCTGGCAGGACTCGTGACCCCATGGGGGACCCATGCTGGAGCATCCCGGTCCTGAAGAGCTGCATCCCATGGAAGGAGCAGTTTGTGAAGAGCTAGAGCCCATATGTGGGAAAGACTTATGCTAGAGAAGTTTGTGGAGTTAATGGAGAAGTTCCCATAGGAGGGAATGCACACTGGAGCGTGGGAAAACTCTGAGGAGTCCTCCTCCTGTGGAGGAAGGAATGGTAGACACAGCATGTGATGAACAGTCCCCATCTCCCATCCTCCTGTGCTGCTGGGGAGGAAGTAGGGAAGACAGCAGTGAAGTTGAGCCTAGGAAGAAGGGAGGGGTAGGAGTAAAGGTGAGGTTTTCTTTAAGATTGGGGCTTATTTCTCATTACTCTAATCTCATTTAATTGGTAATAAATTAAGCTAATTTCCCCTAACTGAATCTATTTTCCCCACAACAGTAACTAGTGAGTGATCTCTCCCTGTCCTTATCTCAATGTGTGAGCTTTTATCTATATTTTCTCTCCTCTGTCCAGCAGAGGAGAGGAGGGATAGAGCAGCTTTGGTGGGCACCTGGCATCCAGTCAGGGTCAACCCAGCACAAAGTGCTGCGATAATTTGATTTCTTAACTTTTTCATCTTCAACATGTACAAGATCATCCTAAGAAAAATGGACAAGGTAATGTTTGGTATGCCTTTTGACATTACTTTTGATCATCTAGCTTCCTCCTTAGAAGCAAGAAACAACCATTGTATTAGAACTGTGTTAGGTGATCAGTACTTAATTTATCAGCAAGTATATATGTCAATATTTCAAGTAACACTGCTTTTCCTAGTTTTATTGGATCAATACTTTTGCATATAAGGAATACTTTTTTCTCTATTAACCAAAAAGTTCAATATTGAGTCCTAATAAATTCTGCACAATGGTATCAACCATTCTTCCTTTCAATGCATCAGGAATACCCCAGTTTATCCAAGAGTAAAAGTCTAAAATCAGTGTGCTATTTTGTTCAAATTAAATGAGATATTTTCCTGAAATTGCATTTTTTTTATCATCATATATGTTATTTTTAAATTCTATTCTCAAATTATAAAAGAAATCAACCAGCAAGCAAGCACTGTGATTTTGTTTAGTGTTTGCACTTAGCACATATAGATATCTTCCAGTTCCTCTAGGAAACAGAAAAGAAGCAGTTTACAGCTGCAGCAAAGCAATTATCATCTACAATTTATTATTTCTGGTAATGACCAAACAAGCATATTAAAAGATTTATCAATTCAAAATTCAACAAAAGTCTTGTCTCTTTGCTTAAGTACAGCTGGCTCCTCTCTGTCTCCTTCAGATTCTTAACTTCATGAACCAGAACCAGTTCCAGGTACAGTTACTCCTCAATTACTGTGTTCTGTCCAAGAAGGATCCTGTGCAACTAGCAAATCGTGTCTGCCAGACACTTGTATTTCTGGAAATAGATACTGCTGCTTTGATAGTATGTAAAGCAAAAATTTCTTTAAAAATCACAGGGTTCTAGATGCAGTCATCAGTAGCAATGAGGAAACCATGTATATTTCGGAAATAAAATTGAAAACAACACATAAGTTGTATTATTTTAAAAAATATATTTATTTCTCTTAGTCCTCTATCCCTAAAGACTTTCATGCTTCTCTTCTGAAGTCCAGAATAAACAGGATACAAGACAATGGAATGTGCTGAAAGGATTGTTGCTGTTGCACACATCTTTAACAAGTTCCCTTCATTTCAATAGCTTTGTAACATTAGTTTTTATAATGTAGTAAAATTTTGAGTCTGGAAAAAATGCCAAACAAGGCTTCTGGTTTTTTTGTTTATAACAGCTTTTAATTATTAGAAACTGGGAGTTTTCCCGGTAGTCCAGAAAAAAAATCAATTAGCATTAATAGAAAGGAGAGTAGGAGAGATTGAACCTGTATTTGAAAAATGAAGTTTTCTTGCAGCTTCCCAGTATTCTGAATCTGAAACAAGATTAGAGGGAAACTCATCTGGCTACTTTTACCTGCTCTCTAGGTGTCACCTTTCCTTAAGGTGTGGTTAATTAAGCATTTTATTCTGTTCAGAAAATTGAAAAAAAAAAATGCAGCAACAACAAAACTTTTAAGATTTAACTTTGGAAATTTTACCAAATGTTAGCAATATGTTTTTAAACAAAGAGATGTCCATTAAAAAAGTAGAAATATTTGCCTATAAAAGTTTTGCAGATAGAAAGTAAAACTTCTCTTAGATATTGAGATAAGAAATAAGGGATCATTCCTTATTGCTCTGTAGGCAGAATTTCAGTCCTGTCAGCAAAAATTTATTGGTTTAGAAATATTATTTTCTGAACAGAAAACCTCCTTTTTCAGTTTTTAAAAAAGTGTTATTATTATATTAGTTTCCTTGTACAAGATACAAATTACACTAGAAACAGAAAATTACATAATTTTCTTTAGAGAACAAAATTATCTTTTTCTGGAAAATTTATTTATTTGGTATATTTAATAAGATATTTTCTGCCTAGAGATACTTCAGAAGAAGACAATGAAAGGTAGCCCAAGCTGAGTGAAATGCAAATGATATCCAGAAGCATTTGCTGTTGCAACTGTTGTAATTTCCCAAGGTTTTTCTGTTGGTCGTACATTGTTAATAATGATTTGTGGCTCTGATGGTTAACAATATCTGACAGATATTTGTCTTTCTTACTTAAAATCAGAAGCTGGATTTTCATTGTAAGCAAAATATATGGTAGGTCCATAGTGTAGACTGAATAACACCAGATACACTGAAGCACTAGAAACATATCAACTGTCTTTATACGTGCATCACAGAATAACTCTTTTTAGGGAACTTCTATATCTAAAACCATATTTTATGAGTTAGAAGAAACTATGTTTAGAAAATCAGAAGAATTCATTTTTACTCCTCAGTATGACACGGAAGTTGCCACACAAAACATATATATATGTATTAGTGAGACATATGCTTGAGGCTGCACACTTATAACTTGCATCCATACTGCTTCTGAGCACCCTCCTGAGACACTTTTGACACATGACAATTATTACTCTACAAGATAAAACCCAGTCCCAAGGTTCGTTCTTGACCGGCTAACCTGTCTTGGAGGAAGGAGAGTTATGTCAGAGGTGTTAGTGGCAATGTGTCTTGGCCATTAGATTTATTAGGGTAGAAATAACCCAGAACTATCTGGGAGTAGAAATAAAATGTTAATTTTAATTAGCACTAAACCTGCAATTGTCAAATTCAGCTAAAAGAGAGATGGATATTAGAATTAGAATTTGAATTAGGAATCAAATCTTTGACAATTTGACACTTTGACAATTACTCAGAAAATATTAACAATGAAAAATACACTACATTCAAATTTATTGTACATAATGCTACAGTATATTTTGAACAGGAGCACACAGGTATCCATATCTCCTAACATATATAGATGAATTTGCAGAGAACTGAATGAGTAAAAAATAAAATTATTCTGAAAAGTTAGCAAAAAGTCCTATATTTAGAATTATGTAACTTTTTTTTTCTGTTGAGGCTTGTTTATTTTTCATTTACTTGGAGTTTTCCAATTCATGAAGTTGGCATTTGGTTCATACAGTAATATTTTTTGTGCTTTATGAGAAATCAATTAAATTATGATTTAGACTTTGCAGGGAGTTAATGGATGGCAATTTAAAGAACTATTTCTGTGCTTCAAGTAACATCAAGTATCTTATTCTGCCTACATAATTTTTGTGTTCCTACCACTTAAGCAGCTATTAGGAACTGCTCCTGACACTATCTTATGCTGTGTATATGCAGAATTACACCCTATTGCTTCAAATCCAGATGTTTTATATTGATTAACACAGAATTTAAGCCATGAAGCAAGACCGTTACATAAAGGTAGTGTGGCTGCATTTGTTTAGGAAAAAAAAACAATCTCAAGACAACAGATGCTAAATGGAAAAGGTATGAAAATCGGGGTTAAAAAATAATTAAATTTGCTCAGGAAGCTTAGGAACAGCATTCAGTTGAATTCAGCCTGGAATAATTATGTATCTGAAGGTATTCGATATGTTAAAAGCAGCTGTGATCTAAATGGGTGCATGAGCTATGCTTATGATTAGATGCAAGTAGTAAAGAGTGAAATAAGCAACACTTCCCATGCATCAGGGAAGGGATACTGAAGTGTTTTGGCTGCAAAGCACTGCTTTGGTGACTCAAAGCAGCCATAAACTTTCACATATGGATTCATTAGCCTGAGCATACCAGGGAATCTGACCTTACTGAATATGAAGTTGTTGCCAGTTACAGTCTACTTGCTACTCAAACTTATTTGTGAAAAATTTAAACACTTACTGGGATTTTCATTTCTGGCATAAAGCAGGTGATTCATTTTTCTGATTAAGAATTCTTTTCCCCATTTCTCAGCTGGTAATGTGAACACTCCAGAGGGACTATGAAGGGAGAGACCTTGATTAGATGCCTATTAGGTATTTCTTTCACTGCTTCATGATTGGTATTGTCACTTTGAAAGTCTATTATAATTGCACTACATGTGGCCATTATTATTTTTTCATGGAGTTACAGTCAACTGCTAGTTTACTTTCATCTGCGAAAAATCTAAATACCGACATTTAGCTTGTCTAGCTGTAACAAAAATACGTACATTATATATATGAATATTCTGGTTTATAATCCTTTCAAAATTAAGTGTGCTCTTTCAAAACTGCATCTCGCATATGGGCATGAGCACTGAATTGGCTTTGTGATGCCTGGGTATAGGTAAGCAGAAAATGTGAGATCATAAGCAAGTCTACTGATTCCTAGTTAATAATCCAAGTGGAAATGGAGAATCCATGATCAGCAACTCTCCCTGGTTTCTATATGGCAACACAAAAAGGAGCCATCACAGTTCACATCTCACTCCATTGTCTGGAGTAAAGATAAACACTTGTTGCATTGGAAACATGAATTTTTCTAAGATGTACCAAGAGAAAAGCCTCTCAGGAATTCTTGACTGCCTCTAAATGTTTAGATTTGTACTCTATTGTTCTGAGTAATAATTGTCTAACTTCCCTGTGAAAAAGAGGACCTTTTATTAATAGGCTTCACAGTGCACTGCTGACATTTCAGGAGGTTACTCTATTCTATCATTCAGAGCCATGAATTATTGAATCACCTACATATTCCCCTTCAAACTACTGAACTACTCACCATTGTACTGATGCAAATAGCTAATAAATAAGCAGAATGTAAAATGTCTTTATTCAGCTTTAAAAGAATCTCATAAAGTTTTAGTAGAGCCAGTACTATTGCTAGTGCTAGCCAGGTAGTAAATTTTGTTTGCAGCTTGCAAAGTCAGCCATATCCAAATTAGTTTCAGCTTCATATTTCATGGAGATTATACATTTATTTGTGAGGTAAAAATGCTTCTGTTCTTCCAGGAGTTCTTTGATACCTTTGTATTTTCAGACCTCAATGCTCTTCCCCAGGGATCAGAGCTGTCCTCCACCTTCCTTTTATTTACATGTTGTAATTATTTCCTAAGTTACATTTTTGCAAATCAGGAAAAAATGTGGCAATAAATGCAGTTGCACCATGGAGAGAAATATGGGGTACTGTTTATTTTCCAAAAAGCATTTGTTATTGAGATTAATAGCTTATAGTGACAAAGTGAGATAATAATAGGCATTCTAAAGCATGCCCCCTGACATTAGCTTTCTAAGGAATGTACAGTCTGCACTAAAGGCTGGGAATAGTACACAGAGTATTTCAGATATTGCAAAACAACTATAAAGCATTCTGTCACAGTAGCTTCAAAATACAGATAACCAGAAAAGTTTTGATTGCAAAGTATCCTGCCGCAGTGGGGAATATTTTTATCAAAAAAAAAAAAAAATCATGAGAGGTTTTGGTGAACTCATCCTATTTGCTTTTGTTTACTGGGCATAGAAATTAAAAATGTTTCTCTTGTTGTAGGAACTATAATAGACCAACTACTCAGATACTGATACAGTGTATGCCATACAAAGATAATTGCAAGAATATAAGGCAGTATTGGAATATTTCCCTGTTGTCTAAACTCATATAGAAAAATAGCAAAAACTGTGATTAGTTACATCTGGGCCATTTTCTCTGAAGATAGTCACGATGCTACAACACATTTAAGACTTATTTTGATGATAAAGAGTGTTTTTCAGTCTCTCTAAATTCTCCTCATACTTTTTTCATTTGAGAAACTTTGAATTTTCTCTTAGACAAACTAGAAATTTTACTAAGAATGATCTCCCTCAAATATTTTATTTCCCATATAACATAAAACCCCCCATCCAACCCCACTGTGGTTTCATGGAAATTAATTTTAGTGGACAAATTAAAAATTGAAAAACATCACTTGCTTGTTTTAATACACAAACCTAAAATTAGTATAGAGATCGTGATCAAATCTTTTGTTGCCTGGAAACATTAAGGTTCTTATACAGCTATTAGGCAAGTTTTTGAAAACCAGATGAGAACACATATACCTGCTCAATAATTAGGGAACATCTATATGGAAGCATCTACAAAACATCAACAATTCCTTTGTTCTAGCTCCTGGGAAAGTGTGTGTGTGTCCCACAGAATTCAGCTCAGTAATTCTCGGCACTACATGGATGTCAGGTCCAGGAGAAGAATGAGCACTAAGAGGAGCACGTTGATGCCTATGAGATTCCCAAGAGTGGCAGATTCAGCACCAGCCTCTCCTTTTGCAGTTCACTGGGGTACAAAACTCCTGAAGTGACAGAGCTGACAGTGGGCAAATTTACCCAAGGGTTTTATAGCTTATGCTGCAGTCTTTGTGGCCTTTGGGAGTGGCTATCACACCTGAAATTGTCACTTCAGAGAAAAATGAAGTGTATCTATAATATACTCTAACTTTTTCTGTGACTGCAGTGCCGAAGTAGTCTTATTTTTATCCATTGTACCAAATTTTTATGCTTTGCTCATAACAGGCAGGGAAAAAGAATTATCTCATCCATAGCAGTTAGGTGCCCTAATCACTTCTTTTAATGACACAATTTTTCCAGAAAACTTTTAGAATAGCTTTAAAAGCTCTCAACAGCTTGTATCTGAAAGCCAAATGTATAGACTATAATTCATTTACACTTTGCAAAACTAGGTAACTCCTCAACTGGTCCCACAAATCATGGCAGTATGGTGTGGTTTCATTTAAACTTCTTAAGATATGTGATCTAAAATCTTTCAAGTAGGAAATTCTGAGGTTTCTTTCATTGGCATAGTTCCAAACTGTAACTAGTCTTGTTCAAATCTTTATCATTTTCCAGCATCTTCAGAGACCATTCCACATACTCTGCCTGTTTAAGGACCAAACCTGGCTTTAATGTTTTAGCTGTTTTCAATTTTCTAAGTTACAAACGCCTCTGCTCATTTAACTGTAAGATTCTGGGTTTTTTGCGTGCACTGTAACAAACTGCCAGCATTAAGGATGTGTATATATAGAGATATTTAAGATCCTAATTACAGAGAGAGGAAATGTATGAAGAATATTTCTTAAATGTTATTTTTGCCCAAGAGATTTATAAGATCCCTTTCTACTAAGCATTATGGTAGTTATTAATTATATGACAAAGTGGGTTTTTTTATTCTCTATAAGATCCTTTGAGTTTAACTTCCTAATGCTTGAGCACTGCAATTTTCAACCTTTGTATAATTTCTAGGTAATACACAGAAATAAACTTGTATGATGCAGTAGACTGAACCAATATTATTTGTCATTGTTTTATCACCCAGGTTTTTTTTTGAATGTTATTGATTTTTAGTGTGGGGTGTGGTTTTTTTTGTTTGTTTGGTTTTTGTTTTTTTGGGGTTTTTTTTGTGTCCAGTGCAACTATAAAGGCTATGGAAGATAGCCATCTTAATGGGTTTAATCCTCTGTTATATTTTCATCCCTATCTTTCTTGTTATCCTATTTTAAAAGCATTATTCTCTGTGATAATATTTCTTAGCATTCTCTTTTTCTTTTTAATGAAGTTTGCAGATTTTTCATAAAGTGTAGATTGCTGTCAGTTAATCAAAAATTAATTCATGCATCAGGAGTGGTAAGTTTAAAAAACAAGCAAAAAAACAAATTATACTCAAATAAGTGATGACAGAAGGTCAGTTCCCTGCCTGTCTCTCCATGACCTCTCCAGCAACTCTGTGTTTGTTGGTTCTGTTTTTCTGTGGGAACTCTACATATTCCCTTATGACAGTGATTACCAAGAAATCTGTACCACTTTAGAGAATCTTTATGTGAATGGTATGGAATGGACTGAGCTAAAGCCACTTCCAGAAGGATGAGGGAAAAATGTGGAGTTTCAAGATTTATTGTCATTCAAGTGACTCTATTTGCATTTGGACAATTTTCACCCACATAGCAGAGCATATGAGGTAGAAGGCATTTGGCTATAAAGTTACTACAAGTTCATGCTTTGTAAATACTCAGCAATACTCACAAAAAAATGAACATGAGAAAGAAGGGTGTATATTAAATGAATTTAATCCCCAGTTACTATGTTCGTGCTTGCAAACAATTTACATGCATTGTATAGAAGATTAAGTGCACAAAGTTTTTCTCTAATATTTAAGTACTGTTACATGGTATCTATTCTACTGCTGTGATAAAAAATAATTATATATATATATATATATATATTCTGAACTCCTCCAGTACAATATGTAGATTTTGTCCCTTTAAAAAAATTGTTCTCTGGAGAAAGGGGTAAAATGAAAAAATATCCCTACTTTAATTCTGCACTTTGGGGAAAACCCCATACACTACTATGTATGTATAGAGTATTGTGAGTCTCATTAAGTAATTTCCTTTCTATTTTTAATTCCCATAATTTGCCTGCATTTCATAAGGCGCTCTGGAATTAAAGAATGCAATCACATGCTTTGCTTTGACCATGTGCAAAATCTACTTCATATACTGCCTTTGAGATATATTTTTAAATTACTTCCAAGGACAGTCAGGGCAAGTAGTCCCTTTGTGCAGGCAAAAAGGAGCAAAGAACAGTGACACCAGCAGCCCCATGGCTGGCACAGACTGTCTATCCCCAGAGGGAATGGACAGTGGATATTCTGCCAGATGTATCAAAGTCAGAATGATTTATTAAATTAAGAAAAAATAATGAATAGCCAGAATTTATATTATGTTTTACAACATTAGAACCAAATACCTCTAACGACAACGATTGCACAATACATTTTAGGACAACTAATATGTTCTGAAAAGAGAGAGGAAAATGTTCATAATATCATGTGAAATAGTGAACTACATGTAGACAATATTTGAATTTTGAAAGTATCCTTTCCTTGTAGGAAAGTTTATCAAGAACTGGATATTAGCTTTTTCTGAAGTTCAAGATTTTTCAAAGAATAGGAGCTACAGCTCAAAAGCATTATGGGATTTGAGTATGAGACAAGTCAACCTCCTATTACCAATTCACCATGAAGAAAGGACTTAAATGAAGTCAGGACCATTTTGAAACATTATTAATTCCTTATGGTCATGAGGTGCTTTACAGAATGTTACTTTATTGGTGTAGAGTTGGCATCAGAATTTGACTTCTGCTTTTGTTAACTGATGAAGAATATAAAAGTTATAGAATAACAACTAAATCATTTCATAAAATGAGAAAAAACAACAACAAACAAACAAGTAAAAAGACCCCAGCATTTCATCAGATACAAAAGTGGTAAAAGTTGCTGAGTTTGAATATTTTACTTATGTTGGACTGGAATTGTTTTTGTCCTCTCCTGCCCCCCATCACTAGCAATGTCTTTGGTGGAGTCATGGTTTAAAAAGCAATTAATAGTAATTTCTAAAATAGCAGTCAGTGCACTGCATGCTGAAGGTTAATCCTTTGGGTATTAATTTAGCTTTATCACAAAGCAGACAGAGTGTTTGTTTTCATCTCATAGCATTTAACATATTATCAAAATTAAGGTCTCTATAGACAAAAATAGATTTTATTTTGAAAACAGTGCAGCTTAGTTGATGCAAAAGTAAAAACAGTGTCTATTGCAACCACCTTAGTACACAGCATAAGAATGTACATTTAGTACATAAAGAAACTGATTCATCTGCATCATCTGAAGAGTACAGGCTCTCTAGCTCTGCTGTTTATTTATACATGCCCATATATTCTGCAAATTTCTGTGTGCATACAGAAACTTTATTTTCATACCAAAATAGTCTCTGATATTCAGTATTTTTAAAATTACAGATCAATATCCTTTTAAAACTTAAATTTTCATACAACATTAAATTTCAAAGAGCTATCTGCTTAACTAGCTAAAAGCACTTCTCAGCTGTAATTAAAATAATTTGATGATTTTAAAAAGACCTTTCACATTATTAAAAATAAATCATAAAAAAAGAACTAGCCACACTCACTATAACAAGCTTATTTTCAGTCTTGAATTCAGCAGTGAAGAGCACTGTCCTTGTTTAAATGTGTTTCAACACGTTGTTCCCTAAGAAAGTGAAGATTTGCAAAGCCATATGCTACAATTCTCTGTTACAAAGTGTTAGCATATACAGAGTGATCAAAGTTGTCTTCCTTTCCTCAGACTCACTGGAAACATTGTTCAAAATCACCGAGAAACGCTGAATGAGTAGTTAAAAAATGCCAGTGTTTATATGGCAAACTATTACATGACAAACAGGCTCATTTTGTCATTACCCATTATCAAGCATTCACAAGCTTGTGAGGCTTTTCATCACAGGTCAACAGAAAGACTGATACAAAGCAATAAATAAATATACAAAATGCCACGCTGATATCATTATCCGATACCTGTGTCTACATGGTCACTTGGAATATGGTCAAATGCTAGACCTGCCCCAGCTCCTCCTTAGCAGACAGCACTCCCATTAGCAATCCAGTGTGGCAGGACAGTGACAGCTTAGCTGGGTGAAATTCAGTGTCTATGATACAATTATTGCACTACTGATTACTTCAGACTTCGGCAAGTTAATCCTTGGGGTATTAATTTACTACTCTGAATGTACAAAACAGATCCTAGTGCTTTACCCCTCTGAGAGTTGTCACTGTAATTATTCCATATGGCACCGCCAGTAAAATTTTTCTGTGCATCTTTCCAAGATTTTAGGATATTTTAAAGTCAATCAGCTAATCAGAAAGAGCTTCACATTGCTTTCAAGTACTGCAAAATACAGCGATCTTCCTTTGAGAAGGATTTAATTATTTCAAAGTCTTGCTGTATTTCAGTAAGGAAGAATCGTCGTTATTTCAAAAAGTCTTCCTGAAAGAAAGTTCTAAAATATCTAAATTTAAACACAATTCTTGTTTCATATATACAGATATAGGTACAGGTTAATCAACATGTACTGGGAAGAAAAAGAAAATTTAAATAATTTAAGCAAAAATCTTGAACAAGGCTACCTAAACGAGTCCAAATGCTCTGATATTATTTTGTTCGAAAATAAAATTGAACGGAAAAAAAATATCCCGCTTTGGTAAATAGTCTACTTACTCCACCACAGTTTATATCCTAATGTCAAAGATTTTCATAACAATTTACTTAGATTAAAGTGGAAACAAAGTAAAAAGTACTATGAATCAGTTGTAAAAATAATCAACACTAATTCAGTCTCCAAAGTTGGAAAGTACAAGGCAGGGATGATTCCAACTGACTACAAGGTTAACCTTGAATTTGACACATTTTCCTTCTCTGTTACAGCAGTTTATTTCAATGCTACATTTCTTTGTATGTTAGGGGAAAGTGAAGAACAGAAAAGAAATATTTTGAGGTGGTCTTTGTGAAGATCTTTCCTGTGAAAGTGCTAAATGAGCTAATTAAGCTTGGGCGATAGGGCAATATTGTCATGGATTAAAGACTGTCTATGAGCAAAATATCAAAGTTTACAATTGTACAATGATTTTTCCCTGTGATAAAGGTCAAAAGTACGCACTTGATGTCTGAGAAAGAGTACATTAAATGATTGTATTTATATTATCTTAAACGAGAGCTAAGATGGAAAATTTTGCAGTGAGACAGAATTACTTAGCTTTTGGGAGAACTAGTAAAGATTTCACATCTCCCCAAAATTGGCAAATAGGCAAATTAAATGTTTTAGACTATATGTTTAACTAAAGAAATTGACCTCAGCATAATTTAGAAAAGGCAGTTGAAATCTCTTTGCAAAATAATAATAATAATAATAATGAAATAAGATGTTTGGAAATAAATAAGATGGTGAGCAATATGGAGCACATCAATGTCTGCATATGAATCAATGCTGCAGACTCATTTGGTTTTGTTACCTGATGTAGCCATAAGACCCTCTCCTTAGAGAAGAAAGGGAGGAATAATGAGAAGTAAGAATGAGGCTAATTGAAGGCATAGAGCACTTGCACAAGAAGAAGGACCAATATGATAAGAACTGTTATAATATCAAGTACTTATATTGTAATTTTAAAAATAGTAGATGAATATTATTACATGAAACAGATGTGCTTATTACTGTTATTGCCACTGAATGGAATTCATGAAAGTCACTTTATGATTATATAAGTGACTCATAAATTATATGACCTATGACATATATAAGCATGGATGACAGCTTCTTTTCTGACCACTTTGAAGGATTTGTGCTGCTTTCTTTTCAGGCTGCAAACTAGCTCCTTCAGGTTTACCCACTGCTGACAAGCTTTTGAAAATGCTGCTTATTTGTTCTTTACGGCTCATCTGAGCTATTCCTTCCTTTTATACACCAGAACATTGTTGTGTTGATGAATTCAAGAAGCCCCTTTGATCTGTGGGCATTCTTTAAAGCAGAGTAAAAGACTGCATATCAGTTAACTAGTGATTTTTTAAAAAAATTTCTTTTCTAAGAGAAAAGCAGTGCTTTAGAGAAATAACCTTTCCTAATTTTAGGTTTTAATTACAATTTACAAATGTACTTTAACATTCTTATTGTGTATTTTCAATAACATTGGACTGTTACTAAAAAAAGGTCATGAATAGAAGTGCAAGCAATTTGTTCTTGCCATTATTTGTGGTGTTTCAAAGTGGCGTTTACTTAACCAAACATAACTATCTACATGTCTGCAGATAAGCTAATACTTTTTTGTATTCCTTTGTAGTGAATGAAAAGAAAAAGACACTTTTTAGGTGGGAATTGTATCATCCTAAACAAGACACCCAAATTCCATCAAATGCATCCAGCTACAAAGGCAGATGTTTCTCTCCCTTGCCTATACAGGGAATCTGATTAGCAATGTCTGCTTGGCTCAGACATTGATGTCTACACTGCACATGTCTAAGATGAGGTGAGATACATTCCTGGTTTCTGCTTTCCTTTCACCTCTGGGCTATGCTTTCATTTGAGTACCATTTCAATACACAGCCTGCACCTCTGGAAAGATTTAAAAGCACTGGCATCCCTCCCTTAATTTCACAATACTGGCTTTTCAAACACTGGTTTGAGAAGATGCTAAAAAGCAACTTTGGCCTTTAAGTATCAAAAGTAATTTCCTCTCAATATTCACTGAATACAATGACTACCAAATCCAAATTCTGATCTCTTCCATGATAGAAACAATACAGGGCTGCCTGGTCAGCTATGAGCTCTCTCTGAGCTCTCTCTCTCCACAGAGGTGGAGCTTTAGTAATCAGAAAAAAAAACATATGAGTGATATTGCTTTGCTGCAATTGCCCTTCAAGTTCTTTAAAAGCAAGAAGAAATTTCATACCTCTAACCTATGACTGGAATCAGAAATTATAATGCTTAAAATATGATGAATTTCAGTAAAATTTGATGCACAATTTAAAACAAAAGTGATAATAAACATTATGTGATTCTTCCATTGAAGTAAATCCATCCTAAAATACACTCACTATACCTAAATACATGACAGTATGTCAGTCATCTACCTAGCTGCAAACAGATTTGACTGTTGGATCAGTAATTTTAAAACTTTCAGTTTAAAATAAATGAATGCACTCTTTAAATAAAAAAGCTGAACATTCCTCAAGTGCTCTAATATGTTGCATGACAAATTGAAGCAGGTTTTATATTCTGAAACAAAATAAGACAAAGTCAAATACTATTGTGCCAGATGCACAAAATCTGTGTATGCCACCAATTATGTGCCTACAGAACATGCCACAGGCCATTTACTTTACTTAAAGAGACTGAAGAGAATGATATAACTGAAAAAGAATTAATTCATTATTGTAATTTAGGAACTTTACTTCAGTGTTATCAATAATTTTGTTGTAATTTTATCTTTTTGTATGCAAAAATAACATATAACATTAAAAATAACATACATAAATGTATAAGCATTATATATTATAGATATGTGTTGATGCTATCTGTGTCTCTGGGACTTTCAGTAACACATAGGAATGCTGCACATTCCAAAGATTTTTGAGGTTCTCAGATGAGAAAACAGGCAAGTGAAATATTCATTTCACAGGAAAACAAATACCAGATTCACAAGTTGGCAAATTCCAATATCTAGTATATGACAATAAATGCAGGAATGAGAATAAGAAAAAAACTGTCACAGTATGGCAAAATATGTTCCTCAGTGGGTATCTTCTTGATCTCTGTTTGCCTTAAACTTTGAAATACAGAACTCAATATACCTTCCTGTTGTGACAACTATGAATATTCTGTTAGATACTTTTATATATACAATTACTGACTACTCTTTTCAATCATCTTCAATTTGTAGCCTTGATACTCAGTAGAAGTGTGTCTCAGAGGCTTACATGTTTCAAAAATTATTAAAAGCCCACTAGTTTACCAAGTGACCTTCAATGACTGAATACTTTAGTTAAATTGAAAATTAAAATTAAAAAATAAAAAATCATGTTCCTATGGAATCAGAAAGGAAAACAAAAGGTCTCATCTTTCTGTTTCAGTCCATGATACACTACCATTATGCCCACTCTTGTCTTCTAAAACCAACTGTTTTCGTGGTACAGTCTGAGCTTACTCATTTTCATCTCCATTCTTCCATTACTCTCCACCCTGCTCTTTTTTGCAGACAATGGCTTTGATGATTTTTTTGACTACAGCTTCCCCAAGAGTGGAATCCTCCTCACATTAAATGCAATTCTCCAAATTTAATAAAAGCTTTGCTTACAGATGCAAAGCAGATGAGCCTAACTCCTTTGAAGGTCTCATGTGCTTATGTCCAACACAAAATAATAGGTGGGACTGAATGATAAAAACAGAGTAGAATTAAGTTCCTAAAAGTTGTTTCTTGTTCTGGCATGCTGTTTTTTTCCAACACCTTCACCTTTATAAGAGTTTATTCTCATATATTTTCAATTTTGAAGCATTCTGCAGTGGGTAGCCACTTATTTAAATGAGATTCAACAATATATCATCTGAGTGACTTATGATCACTGTAAGGAAGGAGAAAAAAAACAAGAAAAAAAAAAAGAAACTGAATGTCATTTCTCTTAGCAACATCAGTTTTATAACTATCTATCGACCTGACTCCAATAATAATAAGTACACTGTCACTCTGGGAGACAATATACATCTTTCCAATGTGAACAAAGTACTCTAATGTTTATCACACTAGAAGCTTGAAAATTTTCTTTGTTTCAAATCCATGGAAGAAATGAATATAAGGCTGACACTCTGAGAATGAGAATCCATTATCTTTACTACAGTGCACTAACAAACGTACATTGATTCATATAGGATAAACATTTCATAATACACGAGTCAGTTGCTATTGCGTCTTGCCATGATCACTGCAATCACTTGGCTCTTTTAAAACTGCAACAAAAGAAATGCACTACACTAGAATATCTTGATATTGACAAAAAATATACCTGGCCAGAAGTGAATGTTTATGCCTGGTTTAAAAAGAATTTTCAGGACAATTTAAACTACAAGCATGTCCTGTAACCGCTTACTGTTTACACTGGGGTGGCCTGTTCTTTAACTGGTTTGCTGGAGGTCTAAGCAAGTTTCCCACCAGAATGCCAGGTACAGACTGTCCAAATGTGCATGACCTTATTACAACAAGCGGATTAAAAATAGCAAGAGTGGAAGAATGGACCATAAAGAGAATGGAAAGTATATGAAAATCATTTATAAGAATTGCAACATAATTTCTCTATATGCAGAATATCAAACACATAGATACAAAGTGTTTTAGGCAACTCCTTTTGAATTACAAACTAATGATCATTTAACTACAGATTTCAAGCCTGAGGGGAACAGAATCACAGATATAGATACACAGCATGTGAGGGGAATATTGGAATGTTTGGGGAAAGAAGAAATGCACTTTTACAGGTTTTGACCTCTACTGTGTTTTAAAAAAATTTTCTCATGACAAATATTTTAAAATACATGTTAATTAATTGGACAGCAAAGAAAAAAATATACAAAACAGTTTTCTCCTGCTCAGTTGTATGCACGCATCTTAACCTTCAATGTCTGTACGTTCTGGACAGATTTGTTGGACAGCATGTACAATGCATACAGTTACTGCTATGAATGACTGTGTAGTGTGTGTACAGATAGTTTCCATTATACTGGTTTTGTCACTTTTTCTAAGATCGCTTTATACAGACCGCTTCTGTCTATCTATTTAGATATAACTTTTACAGATTAATTTTGCCAATAAAGTGTCATTCATGTCAAGTACTGCCAGGCCACTATGCCTCATTTTGTGGAAAAAAAAATAATGCAAGAAAACTTGAGTTGGACGATTCGCAGCTACTGGTGGTTATCGTGACCAGAAGAGTTTAACAAAGGAACGTTGTTTTAGTGCCCAGCCTGGAGCAAGTTTCACTAGGTCTATACTAAGGTACCATTGCTCTGCCTGTATCTTGTGCTGGCCATGAGTCAGCTCCATACAGAAAATGCATAACTATGTCATGAGACACTAAGTCCCAGAGAATATACCCTGATAGGTATTAACAACTCTCATCTGGTGACCTAACTAGCAACATCATATAGCATGTTTTTAGTTTGAAATATTGATAAATTGCATCTATATTTCTACTTAACTGACTGTAATAATAGTAATTTGTCATTCCTAAGTCTATGGAAAATAGTGCAGCTTCTTGATGGGTAAATTGTGTGATCTTAACCAAAACTAAAGTAACTCAACAAATTAAAAAATGTCCCTTCTGCAGTGTTTTCACTACAGTGAAGTCACGTTTTAGCTTATTGGTAAACCCTATTCTTCCCAGTCCAACTGCTTCTGCCATCTCTAGTGTAATTGAATTGACAACAGTTCCAGTTTTGCCAATAGAGCTCCTTTTCAATGGGCTAAGAAGGAATTAGTTTCCACCCTCCCCTCATCTTTTTACAACATAAAAAGCCAAATTAAACACAGTGGTAGAAGCTATTTGTTTATGAGAGTTTCATAGACCATTGCTGCAGCTTGGAAACAAATTCCTCTTTCCACTGTTTGATGTGCCTTCCACAAGGCCAGGGATGTGGGGACAGCTTTTCCCTCTAACAGCTTAAATGAGGTCAATTGAAGAAAACCAGCAGTTAAAAACTGAAAATTTACTTGAGAAGAGAGAGAGCTCCTTCTTGAATTCCAAGTTACATGAATGTCCTGCAGGAATTAATTGAGTGTTTGTGTTGCGTGTGGTTTTGGCATTTTCTCGCCCTCTGCAACATGACTTGTCTTGACACCATTGCAGCACATGCATGCATTAACTAACCTACTGTCGGCATACTTTATTTTTTTGCCTGACAAAACGATCTGTATTCTGTAATAGCAAAACCTCTAAAAGCTTTGGAGATCAGTTTTCCCTTGAAAAGTAACTCCAGCAAAAAGTCCACCCTTGTCCCTCGGTCAGAGACCAATCATGTCTGCTCCATTTACAAGCAAAATAACCTCTCTCTGAAGAAAAAAAAAAAAAAAGAAAAAAAAGAAAACCCCCTACATTTCCTAGAAACTTACTTGATATCAAGCAGGACTTTTGCATGGCTAGATCTCTATAATCCTACAGCAGTATGTAGCTGTCTTTCTCTGATTGTACTCTCACTCAGAGGAGCTCTGTTTTAGATTTTGCAGT
>VWZG01002680.1:56230-81730 GCA_013396735.1 Grallaria varia
AATTGTCGAAATTGTTACCTTCCAATTAAACATCATCTTATTTCCTTCAAAAATGTATGATTCAGCTATAAAATGAAAATATTAATATGCAGGCTTATGTATCTGTTTGCTTATCTGTAAGATGCCAATACTTGGAGTAAATAGATTCATTCAGTTTGTAGTCATATTTTTCACTAATTTAAAAAAAAATAGTGATAGATTACAGAAGTAATAAAAATACCACAAATGTTAATTTCTGCCATGATTTATTAATATTAAAATTACTTTATGAACAGGTTAAATGTCATAGAGGACCTCTATAATTTATTGATGAGCAAGATTAATGGTAAAAGCCTTTATGTCACTGATATGAGAAATTTGGATTGATACTATATTTTTAGTCTTCATAGTGAACTCCCAACATCAAGAAATTTAAGGGGAGATTTGTGTGACATATATGAATGCACTGTATATCTCCTATTTGGACAACAAAGACTCTGTTGGGTCAGTTACAGAATGTTTTATTTGAAGTGATACTAAAAGAGATGCATGGCACTTGGGGCAACCAAGGAAAAATAAATACGATGATCATAAGTGGTTTTGGAATGAAAATCTAAATATATAGTGGTTTATAATCACAACAGTTACTATAATTTTGATCAGGTGATAGACTACCCTCATCTGAAGTGTGAACTTTTCCAGCAGAGATCACAGCCAGTAGCTAGGAGATGGCTATCTCTGACCTCTGACCTAGCACATATCTGATGCCTGCATACTAGTTTAGTTTTGTTGCCATTAAAAAGTGAGACTTTGGGTAAGGAATCTGTTGCAGAATTCAAATTTAAAAAAAAGATTGTGAAAGAGCTCTAGGACAGACTCAGTAATCTCAGAATGTGTAATTACATTGTCAGTTTCAGGGCATTGGAAACAGCTAAAAAAGTCCTGACCCTTGCTGTCCCTCTCCTGTCTGCCTTTTCTGGGGAGCAGGAGGGGAGGGAACTTACTAACCTTGGAGTCATTCAGGGTTAGTGTATACAGAACATCTCTAGTTGGCAACATAACTGCACTGAAATGATTGCTCATGAGGAGGGGACTGAGTGTGCGCATGGGCAGTTCACAGGAATGCTGAAGCTTTCCAGTCAAGGATAGTACAGTGGGTAATCACATTCACCATTTCTTATTTGACTGGCTTTAAATATCATACTTTCCTGTTCCAATATATAAAATACAATTTTATAATTCAGTCCTTTGGAGGGGTATTGCATGTGATTTTACTCTTTTTAGTAAGTTTGACAGACTTAATCCAATGCTTTTCACTTAATACCAGGAGTTATGAGTGTGGTCTCATGTTTTCTTGTCAGAATGCTTCATGTTTTGCCTCTGGAAGGTTATTTTTTCCTCATGTTTGCACTTCCTATCTGTATTCTAGACTACAGTTTCTAAATTT
Organism: Grallaria varia; assembly: GCA_013396735.1. Classification (NCBI taxonomy): domain Eukaryota; kingdom Metazoa; phylum Chordata; class Aves; order Passeriformes; family Formicariidae; genus Grallaria; species Grallaria varia. The sequence continues at coordinate 57,657 of VWZG01002680.1, forward strand.
GTTTTCAGGGCAGCTCTTTCAGAAATTTTAGCCTATGATTAATGTAGACTATGGAACATTTTTTAATTTCATGCTTATTGCTTGAGGATATTGGTTAACAAGTTATTTCATGAGCTGATTCCAGTGTGGCACAACATTTCAACGAACAAAATATCATTGCTAAGCCCCATTTAGTTTTGAATATGAATTTGTGAACCTCAAATGTCTGGAGTTGGTTATCAGATAACCTACAAGACTGGCAGACTGCCCTGTATCATACAGACAACTTTTCCACTTGTTAAATGCCAATCCTTTGTAAAGCTGCTTCCACATTAAGAGCTTAATTGTCCCTTCTGCTTCCCATTTCTATCTTTGCATTTGAAGTTACATTTAATATAATGAATGTAATAGTGATGAACAACAGAACTGTTTGAATAAGTACCCACCTATGAATTTCAACACACCTGAACAGAAAATAAGGGAAATGAAGGCTTAAATGCCCTATCCATCAAAAATTAACAGTAGCATACAGAAAGACTTTTGTCTTATCTTTTATAGAATATATTTCTCCTTCTAACTTGAATGTATTGCCTGTTAATGCTGCATAGAAATCAGTGATAGCAAGGATTTTGATAGGTAATATGAAAAATATGGAATTTCAGTGTTTTCTGGTTATTTTTAATGAATTATGTTAAATAGAGACATTTAAGTAAATGGATCTATTACACTTATGTCTTTTCTAATTGGCCTCACAGGCTGCATGATGGGACAGGTCATGTAGCCATCTGCATTTAACTCGGTTTTAAAGTTTGCTTTGACATTTGCTTTTATGCTTCAGGTGCTGTGATTAAATAGAAATGATGAACGAGCACTGTAAATGACTGCTCAATTGTCTGGGGTACAATGATACCACTTCTCCGTCATGACCTCCAACTAATTTCCTCTATCACTTTCTCTTCTGATTTATTCAGAGTAGTCAATTCTGACCCCCAGATATTTCTAAATCCCCATATTTTTCTCCCTGTTCAGCTATTGCTCCCTCCCCAGAGGGTTTCCATTCGTTTTTTTAATCAGCACGATGTAACTGAGGAAGGTGTTAAAGTTCCTACAAACATTAGATACTGAGGTATGGCCTGTTTCAATTGCTGTGGGACAAATTTATATCAGCTTATCCTAGACATATCCAGGTTAGATGTCTACAACAGAGCTACTCGGTTTGGTTCCCCTTATAGTAAAGAGGGAAATAATCCCTTTTGGATATAATTTGTCTTATTCTGGATTGAGATGAATTGTGGTCTACAAATGCTTATATCTTATAAGGGACTATCAGGGCAACAAACAATTATTAGACTGGGTGTGGATTGTAAACCTTCAGTGAACAGATCAGATGTGTATGTTTATGTCTGGTAAGAGAATAAGAAAATCTTACTCTTCCAGATTCTCAGAGACACAAAATGCAAGTAATTATATAGTCTGGATGGATTTCAGATGAATTTAGTCCTCCTTTAAAAGAGAAAAGGAAGATGAGACAATAACATCAAAGTAATTAAGATTCTGTTGCTCATTTCCGAAGAAAGGAAAATATCAGGAGCCTCATAAACAGGTAATTACAGAGTTACTATACAATCTTCCTGGCTTTCTCTTTTTTTTTTTTTTTTTTTTTTGGTAGAACTAAAACTGATTTGATTTTGATTCCACGTGTGCATATTTCCTTGCCCAGGAAATTTCCTTGTCCAACCAACCAGGAGCCACTTATGCACCACCTGGGCTGGGACTGAAGCCCCTTCGCAGCTACACACCCCACAGTCACACACAGTCAGACCAGGTTTCCTTATCAGCTTGACCTCAGGTTTACCCTAGCAGAGTCTCAGATGCCTCAATCCTTAAAATAATGCAATTCTAGTGCAATAAATAAACAACAAAATAACGTCTTGAGATGGGTGCCTACAGGGAGGGACCTCAAACAAAGCAAATCCTAGGGTTTTATGCCTTTACAGTCTGAGTGTGAAAGTGAGGGGTCATCAGCTCCTGCCGCGTCTCTGAGTGTTTGATCATCTGCCTGGGCCACAGGTCCCCATGTCCTTTGTCATGCAAAGGGTCAGGAGGTCACAGCCTCTTGCCTGGCTCTTTTGCCAGCCAGAGCTCAATCTGCGGCTGGCACCGCGGCTGCACACCGAGCTACCCCCTCTGAACGTGTTCCTCAACAATCCAAGTCAGATGGCCAAATTATGTCCCCACAGTTCATATCATTGCACTGTAAATGGCCCTATTTCTGGATGCTGAGTCTAAAAGTTGGCCATTCTGCATACAAGCTGTCTTCTAGCCAGTTTAAACTCAGCCTGAGCTATTGTTACTGAACCTACCTGATTTTACACCTCATAATATCCTAACACTTCAATGAGTAAATTCAGATGCCTTCAGGTAGGACCTTGCTTCCCCCAATTCTACAACATAAAACCCACAAAAAAACCAACCAATCAAACAACCAACCAAAAAAACCTAAACCAACTAACACTCTATATTCCACCTGAAACTGAGTTTTACCCTCTGCTAAAGGTATCAGGGACAGTTCAGAAACAGTTTCCACATGTTCCCACTTCCAGACAGAAAAGCTGAGGGCTGCAAACATATGTCTGCCTGCTCTATATGGCACTGAAAATGTAGCCAGGCAGTTAAAGCATTTTATGAAGGAAAAAGTGAAGGAGTCTAAAGAATAAACACTTAAGACAGTCACCTTGTAAAAAAGTGAGGAAGCCTTCTCGACTGGAACTAGGAAAGGTGCAGAAAAAGCTTAAAAAAAAGGCTGCAGAAGTGAGAAAAATGAGCAAACAGGACTTACTGACTACGTAATCATCACTGAAGAGATTCTTTACTCTGCCACTCTCTACTTTTTCCCTTTCAGAAAATGAGTGATTTTTTTCTTCATTTGCAATGGAATTTATCTTCTGATTTATGGTAATAAAACTAGAGCTCTTGATGGAGTATTTAAAATCCTTGAATAACTCATTATGACATTTCTTTTCACTTTTTATTTCCTAAACTATCTTCACAATTGACTGCAATTTGAATCCAATAATTGATTTTGAGTCATTATCTTCCCTTGTTCAGTCAGTAAACACTTTAGATTCTGTTTAAGGTGTACATAATTCTTAACAATGAATTCTGCAAGACAAATGTGAAAAAGACCATTTTAAATGGCGCTCTAAAAGACTGCATTATTAGCATGCACTGTAAAAGTCTTAAAAAACTGTTTCAAGAAGAGACTATTCAGTATTAAACAAGATTTCATTTCCTACAGTGCCACCAATTTTTTTTCTTCTTTCTTTTCTGTTCAGCTGCATCTATGAAGACCATTACTACTATTGTAAGTTTTAAAACTATTCCGTATAAAAGAACATTATTACTGGGTTATACAGATTAACATATTGCTTAGACATTTTCATTTGACAGTGTAACTTTTTTTTTCCACATTTGACAGTTGAATTTATTTTATGAAATCAAGATATCATTTTACCTTTCCTGATTACATTGTACTCAAACCTCTGGTAGAGAAAAATATTCTGTATTTCTGTATTCTGTACAGCTGTTCAGCCACCGACTTTGTTCTGAAACAGGACTAACATCTATTGCTTAGCATTCAGAAGAAGCTGTTCTTCAATCAGAAACTTGTCATTAGCAAGGAAAAATATTATTGAGAAGTTCAACAAGTTCCAAATTAATTTAAAACATTTCAGTTACATAGTACATTATTTGGGACAAAACCAGTTGTCTTTGTCAGGAGTATTTTGTCCTGGGAACAACAACATAATCAAATCTATCCAGAATTATAGTTTTGTTTTGAGGTATTCAGAAATCAAGCAATTGAGCAAGATTCTAGCTTTTAGTTGCTAATGAAGCCTTCATCTACACATTTTATTTCCAGACGAGTAAAATCTGGAGCCTTCAAAGATTCTTTAATCCAAGCACCAGATATCCAGCATGTGTTTAGGACAGATGGTTAGTAGGGTGACTATAATAGTTGATTAAATAGGCAACAATATAAAAATAATTCCAAATATAGCTTTTAGGGAAAGGTCTACACACTGGTATTCTGTTTACATTATCACATTTATCTACATAATCGTTGGCCAAATCTGTTGATATGACCTAGTTTTCCACATATATGCTTCCAGCTGGATATTGTCACTAATACATTCTTAATCTGATTCTTAATCTGTGGTAAATGGTTAGAATTAAATTTTCTGATCAATGTAAAGGTCTTATTTGAGTTTCATGAAGCATGTTTGCCTTCTCAGATAAAAAGGTTAATGTGAATAAGAGATCTGAATACTCTGAGGGAAACTGCAGAACCTTTGTTGGATTTCTGCCTGAATAAATCCATACCCAGTTCTCAGCACTATAAGCAGGGTTTTAGTGAAAATTACGTGTATAGTTCTGACAACCCATCCTAAATACATTTTAGGACTTCTGCTACTTCTAACTGTAAAGGAACTGAATAACTTTGATATAAGTAGAACATTATTTTTTTTTTTTTTCCAAGTGTTGCAGCTCATTGATACTCAGATCTGCCCAAATCTACTGATTCTAATTTTGGTGCCACTTTCAGCACCAAGCATGGTGGAAGTAAGACCCCAAAATGGAGGTGTTTGATTGTCATTCTCCCCTGTTAGGGGTCAAACTAGAAAGGAGATTAGAAAATCTCTGATCAGAGCAACATTTTGTATCTGTCTATATTCCCCATTCCTCCTCACCTCAGCAAATTAGGTCAGTGGGTAAAAATGTGGAGAAGCAATGTTAATTATTTCTTTATGTATCATAATTGTACGTAGTGTTTCCTGTGAGGTAGAAGTCCTCAAATGTTGTCTTTCCTTCAATGGCTAATTTGCATCTAGTTGTTACTCAATACAAAGCATTCATGCCTTTGTGGGACATTAGACCTGTCGAAACTTTGCAGAAACTGCCTGCTCATTCTATCTTAATGTACATATTCCTTAAGTTTACATCACTGGTATTTGGCTGGTGCTTTATGAGACCAGGCAATGAGAATCTGGATGACACTGTTTTCTGATAAAACAATATGTACAGCTGTGCACCATCAGCATATGCCAAGCTTTTAAGCCTCTAGCATTATAAAATGTCTCTGGCTGGTTTCACACATATGTTGAACACTGAAGAGAAAAACACACTATCCTTTTGAACCTGCAGGGAAAAAAAGGCTTCTGCTTATTGACAGTATTGTCACACCTGAGATTTATCTAAGAGAAAGTAGTATAATCTTGGGTGGTCCATTCCCTCGATTCCTACTGAGTAGTAGTTAATATATTGCAGTATCCCATGGAAGACATTGTTACACAAAATGAATAGAAAAAGGGGAAACAGTATGGATGCCTTTGCTCTGTCTTTGGCTACGAAGATACAATCTCTCAGGAAGAATGTCCCTCTCTCTGTATCAAAAGTTAAATATAAACGCTGATTCTGAGTGTGGGAAGTGGCGTAAGGCAAATGCGGCATGACCAGCGATTAAAGTAGAGACTACCTAAGCATCAGCTCCAGTGAGTGCAGAATGCCTGTGCTGGCACTCAGAGCATGCTAAAACATCTTTTAAGTTCAGTGTCTGCTCATCTGTTTTCAGTTTCCTGACAAAGTGCAGGCATTCGCAAAAGAATTGTAATTCAAACCAAAACAACCCACTACTCCCTAAAAAATAGAGCAAATCTTCCCAGGTTATACATTAGTCACTCAGTAGTCTGAATTTATTAGTGATGGTGTCACAGGCACTTGACTGTCTAAAGTATATTTCATTTTATGCAAAGCATGAATCTCCCAAAGTCAACAACACAATGAAACTCCTCCTGCTGTGTGTCAGCTACACTGCTTCATATCTGTAACCAAGTGTCTGTTTTGATCCCATGATGTAACTTAACAGAATAATGAGAAAATGAAAGATGGTAGAGAAACTGCTAAACAACTTTGAAATTTCTCTGGAACTATTACACCATAACCATCCAATAATTGTATTCTACATCCAATGAACCTTTTGAACAGCTCACCTTGTATTCTTGCATGTCCAGGATCCCAAAGAGACATTCTGAATAATCTTTATTACCTTCCTGAGACATTCCTCTGCCTCTCCTTGAAGAGATGAGCCTCATCTGAGACCTCCATGGCTCATAAGAGCAATGCCTGCAGTTGAGGGGTTCACTGTAGAGGGGTGAGAGGTGACTACATGCCTCTGTACAGCTCTTTCTCTATGATTCTTCACAAAACAGGAGATTCTTGTCAGGCTAATGACATGGCCATTGACTTGAATTAGAGTCTGTCCTGGTTTCAACTGGGATAGAGTTAATTTTCTAATTTTTACACATTTTGTTATATAGTTTCATCTCTGACAGGCCATGTTATTTACGGCTTTGAAAAGAATGCTGGCTTCAGGCCAGGTGCAAAGCATAAGGCACATCATTTATGCCTGATTTTTTTATTATTTTGGAGAATAGTAATTGGACCTGTGAGCTCAAAATAAAATTCTTGCATTTCAAAGATTGACTTTAATGACATGAAATGGGAGTAGGGACTGGTTTCATGTCATTGATCTTTCATGTTTATTCAGAGAAGTTGCTGCTGCCTGCATTTTGCCGTTTTTATTTTTTCTCATGTGCATACTGCTTTGTGGCTATAGAAAACACAAAGAAAACTAGTCTGTTAGTTTGAAACCTGTTATTCAGAGGTCTTAACCTTTTTTCTTTGTTTGTTTTTTTTGTCTCACATGATGCTACTTCACAGCATAATATCTCTGGTCTGAAGCTTTGAAGGCAGGAAGTAGAGGGGGTTTGTTGTTATTTTTTTAGTGCAATACTATTTTAGGGAAGATGAGGGGGGGAAAGTCTTCTTCAATTATGCTTTAAATTTCCAGAATCACCAAATCAGATTTCTTCTGGGCAAAATTTGCTTTCTCGTAGTCCCTTGCTCACAGCTAGTGGAAGTAGAGAGGGGAAGAACAGATGGGGTGTAGGAAACACGGGGCCCAAAACTATGCCACAATGCAGCACGCCAAGCAGCAATTTGGTCTTCCCCATGAACTGCTAATTAGCAAACAATTAAAACAGTAATATACACAGTGGTGTCAGTAATCTCACAGTTATGGGAATTATCCCAAGATCTAGTAAGATTAAATGAGAATTTTTTCTATTAACTATTTTATACTCTTTGAAGAAATTGCCTTATTCAATAAATCTTTCAAGATGTTGTTTTTATTGGTTTTTTGCTTAGAGAGAAGTGTAAGTGTACACATCACTTTACAAAACATGCTGAGTGACTAATGCCTCTCTCAAAGAATTTGCAATGGATATAAAAGAGATATCAAGAACAACTGTTCAGAAAAGAAATGAGGTAACCTTAAGGAATAAAATAGAAGAAAAAAGAGCAAAATACAGGATGGTTAGGCAAAGAAGAGGACTCTAATGAATTATTTGCTAATGAGTTTTGATAGAGTATCTTCAGTACCATTGTAGAAAGCATTGCTGAGGCAGAAGCAATCATATGTAACCTGGGAGCTGTGCTGCACTGTGGGGGTGCAATGATGAGCAGCTCACATGGCTAGTGGGGTGGATGGGCACCTGCACATATTTCACATCTTTTCCCTGGGTCTAGTCTCACTACCATGAAACAACAGAGGAGAATATTCTGAAATGAAATGCAGAATCCAGACAGCACAGCTGCATTGTGCCACTGCCACTGGTTTCAATTCCTCAGCCATTCATTGCAGCTCTGAAATCTCTAGGACAAAGACTTCCAACAGCTCTGCACTGATAACTGTCTCCAAACACAAATCCCTATGGCTTCTGATAGAAATTGCCTATATGAATCTGGAAGCTCCAAGACTGTAGTTTCTTTACAGCACCTGGATTTCCTGCTGTGGAAATAAGAAATTGGATCTATTTTCAATCTCTCTTTATGATGGCTTCATAGTTTACCTCTTCATGGCAAGAAATGCAGTATGCACTAGAGTTGGCTGCTCTGGATCTGCTAACATAGGAGCCATGGGAAATTACCACTGCAGACATATTTTTGTACTTCACGTACCTGAAAGAAGGACTAGGTTGAGGATTTCAGTATTGTGGTAACACTCTTGGTGGAATGAATTTCTACAGTTCTGCAAGCCTAGAACATTCAGGCATTCTGGACCGACGTCTTTCCAAGGAATCCTATCAAATTCTTATTGAACACTTGGCTAGCTCACAAAACACTTCATGGAACACCAGAAATACCAAAGTACCATCAATTCTGCATAAAAACTGAAAGATATAAGGAAAATATGATCCAATTCCTGTTGAACTAGGATGAATACTCCTTTAAACATCCGTTAGTTTCTGATTGCTTTGGGTCGAGTTAATCACTTTCTAAATTATGCAGAAGTGTAGATATTGGTTTCAGTGACAACTTACCTGTTCATATTATATTTTACACAGCAACAGTTGTAGAAATTTAGGTTACAAAAAATTCTCTGCATTTTTAACATGACAGGCCCTACATAAAAAGAAACAGACATTTTGCTTATTTTTGTGTGTGTAATATTTTATGCCAGATGTAGTTATTGCTATGTTTAAATACTGCATTTTGGCTTCATTTTAAACTGTCAGTGAAGGAGGAGAAAGAGGAATTACATCCCCAGTTTAATTTAGTCCTTCTATATTTTAATACAAGTTTTGAAATAGTTACTAATCCAACCCAATCTCATTTATTCAATATGAAATACATCTACTTGTGTAAATTAGTCAGCAACTTTGCATTCTAATTGAATACAAGAAAGTCTTCTGGGGCAGCCTTACTTCTCCACAGTACCTGTTTTGTGAAGCAAGACAGCTTGCTCTGAGCATTCTGGAACTGGGTCTCTGTGCTAACTGTTAGAGGAAATTATGAGATTTAATTAGAATTAAATGTTAATTACTCAAAAATATTGAAGAAAAATCATCTGTAGTACTTAAGCATGTTAGTTATGTAAAAGTCATAAAGGAGGTCTACTTATTAAGAGATTTAATTAAGTAAACAGGTCTTCATGCCAAAGTCAGCTTTCCATTCTGACGGAACAACAGCCCAATGATTCTGCTGGGTGTACTTAGCTTGCCTGTTGCTCAGTTTTAAGTCTGTTCAGCAAAGAAGTCAAGAATGTGCCCAAGCACCAAAGAGATTTAATCTAATTCATTAAGAATTAAATTTAGGTCCATGATAAATGCCCTGCAAAAACAGTAACTAATTGGTGCAACCAGTGGGATGTTTAACAGCTGTTGGTGCAATTCAGCCTTAATTTTAAGAAGTTGCTTGATTCATATATATTTCAAATTGGTGAGAGCTTGCCATCTAATTAAGAAATTTACATGGTTTCACTGTTGCAGTGTCTGAGCACCTCATCATCTTGAATATAACTCTGAGGGAGTAGCTTTAATTCCGTTGTAGAACTACAACAGCACAGAAATGAATTAAAGGTAAATAAGCATGTCCTGCTCATTTGGAAGAAGTCTTGTCCAAGCCTCACATGCTAAACATGCTTGCAGAGGATTTTATAAGAATTAGGACCTGAGAAATTGATTCACAAAAGCCATTATGCCAGTCAACATGACCAGTTAAAGCAAGAATGACATTCACTGCTTACATATTGAAATAGAGTTCCTGAGAAGACAATGCCACAACTGCCTTGACACAGTCCATGAAGTGGACTAAATTCTACAGCCTTGAAGCACAGTCGGAATACTTGCCAGTGGCTGAGGGACTATTGTATGAGTCTGGATTCAAACCAGGGAACTTTGAATTCACACAAGAGTAGGGATTTGAATTTACTTGAACTCCAGTTAGAATATAATCAGATGGTCAAAGAAATGAAGAAGATACACCAAACTTCACTTTCCTCCAGAAACTCAAATTTTCAAAGTGAGGTCTTATCAGGAATAGGGAAGGACTAATATATAACACACAGAAGCTACACCAGCTTTATGAAAACACTGTTTTGGGGGCTGCGGGTGTCAGCCATAATAGAGGAATCTGGGAACCTCACTGATAGAGGAAACACAAGCAGAAGTTCCAGTCTTAGAAAATGCCAGTATTAGACAACAGCAGAGCATTTAAAATGTAAAAAGTTGGTTAAAAAATTTATTAGTCTAAACTTGAGCGACTTTACATAGATCTCCCAGTTCTTAGTTTGCTAGACAAATCCCTGGTTGTTTCCAGGGTAATCTACAGACATTAATCCATCAAAGAAGCATTAAAAAAAAAAAAAAAAAAGAAAAGAAAAAAAAAAAAGATGAAAGCTAAATGCTGAGTAATACAGACTACGATTAAAAAAAATCAGTGTAGAAATTTTAATACCCTCTTGGTTGCCAGTAATAAAAAGAGGAAGTGAAAATATTGATTTTTATTTTTTTTTTGGCTGAAAGGTCTATTAAAAAGGGAGAGTATTACAATCTTAATTATATTTCCATCACCCAAAAAATGCCACCTGGGGAGACTAAATATGCTGAGGCTATTAAATAGTAAAACTACTAGACAAGTAAACATTCCTCAGAGAGTTGCACTACACAAACCAGTACCAGAAGTTGGATTTGCACATTTCTTTCATCAATAACACTCTTCTCTTTCAGAAGTGCGAGCATGTTCTCTCTGCTTTGCATGCAACAGTGGTAAAAGCAAACAATATTAATGTACCTGATTTTGACTCTGAAGTTAAGCTAAACCATGTCACAATCTCGATGTGGACAACGTTACCCACACATTACAAGATTCTGTATTTGTGGTTAAATAAGAAAAACTAACTTAATACTGCTCTAATTTATATCTAACAAAAACTTTTCAGTCTTTCTTTTATTTTAATCTTCGAGATGACAGCCCTTATACCTGTTTGTGTTCACTGAATGGTTAAAATATGTCAAGTGAATAAACATTCAGTTGTTTCCTTGACAGTTATAACACAGTAGATAATACACATTTGGGGTACTTATACTTATTTTTAAATACTTCTTTTCATAGTTCTATGAAACCAAGAATGTGTTTTCCTCAGCTTTTAAATAAATGAACATAACAGTTCATCTTGGATATTAGTGATGATGAGGATGTACATCAGTGTTGCTACTGGCACACGTACATCTTTCTGTTGTGCAGGTAGTTTCTTTGGTTCCCCTCCTGGATAGCCTCCCACGCACCCGCAAACTGACTCCTTGTACAAGACTAGTCTGTCTTACTCTAGTCCTGACATTCCGTCATGTTAATGTTCATTTTTCGAGTGAGTTCCTTTTAATTTTCAAAGTATATGCTACACTGCAGAGCTACTTGGAAATGTACTCCAGCATCAAGGAAAAAGGTTGCCTAAAACACCAGTATTCAAGTTGCTGCGTCACTTCTGCCTTATTACCTGCAGTCAGAATAATTGAAACACAATGTTGACATCCACATTTTTTTATTGGTGTGTTCTATGGATTGGTCTGTTTTCTTCTATGAATTTCCTAGATTTCCCCTCTTACTTTCACTTGTGAAATATGCCAGAAAATACTTTAAATATTTGAATGAATATTTGCTATGAACTTTTACCTCCTAAGAAATTAATAATATCAAATGGGTTCTTTCATTATCAGCTGTACTTATTTCTCATTATTTTTAATTAGAAATATTCACACACACTACAAATCAGTATAAATAATTTAAATCTTGCAACTGTCATGAATAATGATATCAGGACAAAAAAGGATATGACATTTGGAAGCCAGTATCGCTGGAACTATTGAGTATGATAACTAAATAATCCTCTTGGTGAAAGACTAAATATACCAAAAGTATAACATAATGCTTAAAAAATTTACATACAAATACATGTGTGTGTGCATAAACTATGATGCTTAATAATGTGTCCTGATCTTTACTTTCACTTATTTAAATAAAAATTAAAATTTGTATGCAAGATTGGTTGAAAATAGCTTAGTTAAGTGAATCTTTTCAAACTACTATGCTGTTATATTTTTCTCTGAAGATTTCAGTAGCAATTCTCTAAAACAGGGATTGAAATTCACATCTTAAAGGTGAAAAGAGTGAAGATCAGAAAGGTTAAAAGCCTGCCAGAAGCAGTAGAGTAGGTCGACAGCAAACCTGGAATTAGAATCTTTAGCTCATGGTTGCCATCTCTGTATACCACTTTCTGATGGAAGATAGCTTCCTACTGGAAAACAAAATCTCAAACATCCCCCAAAACAAATGCACCAACACCTCCTTCCCAAAACTCCTAACTCTCTAGTACTTTTTTTGCTCCTAAATTTGATTTTTCTAAAGTCAATAAGAACAATCAAATAAAGAAGTTCATAAAACAAACTATCTTAGCCTAGAACTTGAAATTAACAGATAAATAATAACAAATATTTAGGTGAATTTCATTTAAGAATCAACATCTGCTGTGTAGATAGACTTCAAAAAAAAAAAAAAAAGGGAAGGAGATGGAATGTAATCAGGAGGCCTCTGTACATTCCCTAAGACAGCAAAAAAAAGACAGCCAACTTGCTGAATGAAAGAACTGCATCAGGAAAGGAGTCTGATTAAAATGCTGAGGATGAAAAGAGAAAGCATATAATGAAGCAGTACAAAGAGCAGAAACCCACCTAAAATTTCTGGTAGATTCCACTTTCCTTATAGGACCTGAATCAAATATTTTGAAGGCCCCATCTCATTCACAGTGAGTAGTTTTTACAGGAACTCTGTACTGAAGTAGTAGTGCATCCATGCCCGTGGCTTTTGAGCATACCAGAGTCATCCCCAGGAGAAATGGCTGGACCTGGAAAATTCTTTGTGCTCATAGTGACCTCTAGTGACCATTAATATTGTCCTCCAGTGACTGTAGTCCAAAGGGCGCTTTGTGCCTATCACACGCTTCCCCTTCAAGGACAGACCTGGTTTGTTTGGTAACTCTCTTATAATGCTTGCGGTATTTTCCTATATTACAGATATCAAAACGGATGGAAATGGATGCTAAAGGTCGCCATTAGAGTATTTTAAACTTCATCTTGCTATCTTTGTTTGTCTTCTCCCATGCCTAAAATGATATGGTGAATACTCCAATACCTTTGCTTGCAAGTGTTGTGAAGAATCGTGGTGCTTCTGCTCAGTGCCACATGCTCTGCAGGTTAGAGCACCAGTGTCCAAAACTGTAGCTAAACCATACATTTATAGAGTTTAACATACTAAGTAAAGAATTTCTTATAACAAATGAGATGCTGTGTTTGAACCTAGTGTCTAGACTGATGCTCATTCTATCCTTTCAATTATTATTATAAAAACACTTTTCTAGTTCAGTATTAGTCTGGAAAGATATTTATCTTGTGCTACTCACTTCATCACGTTTCTATGCTTCTCACATTTGCCACATCTATCAGAATCCTTTTCACATTTCTTGACATTATCCATCATTATGTAATGAAACTACTTCACTTCTAATGGGGATGTGATGAAAAATTGAACAGGAAATTAATCCAACTAATGTAGTGGTTTTAGTACTAGAAACTAAGTCAGATTTGAAGGACATGTAGATTCAGAGACATCTGTTTTATATCATCATTGAAATATTTTAATTATTTGATAAGCAATTTTGGCATATAATCACATCAAAGTGCAAAAAATGTACTAGTACTTGAATTGTAACAATGACAGGACTTTCATTAAGTCCTATAATATAGGTGGTAAAGAATAAAGCAGTATCTTTTTAAGACATGTTAAGTAAATACAGCTGTAACTAAATAATATCACTAATTGGAAGTGTAATAGAGGTAATACTCATGATCTTCTGAACCAATCTGAGATAATATGCCACACATTTACTTCTAAGTCAGTATTACTATTTCCATTCTTGTATGTTTAACAAAACCCCACTAATCAAGCCAGAAATCACTGTAAGAAAATCAGAAGTGTCTCATAGATCTTACACAAAATTAATTTACAATTGCACACTTCCTTATTAGTAGATTTAAAAAAAACCCAAACAAACAAAACCCCCCAAAAATCCAAAAACAAACCAACAAACAAAAAACCCCCAAAAAGCATAGACAAAACAAAAAGCATTTCAAAGTATGTTTACTGTTTTTCTCAAATTTGTAATTACTGAATAACTAAAACCAAAATTTTAAAAAATAAGTAACACAATAAATGCTAAGATGTAGAATCTTTGCTTATTTTATTTAAGCTGTATCTTCTGCCTTTTTGTTTTACTAACTCCTTGATTTGATGAACTATGATTGTTTTATTTGTCCAGCTTATTCCCAAACCAGGCTGATTTGGGTGTATGTTTTTAGGGTTTAAATTCATGGTATGATTTACTGAATATAATAAGTCCACTTCAGCTGACCATCAAATCATTCAATTTTGCTCAGAAATTTTCTTTCTGAAATTAAAATTGTGATTCAAAACAACTGAAAGAGCTGCTTGGCCTTCCTAGGGTCTTAAGTCCCCCCTTGTCTCTACAGTTTTGCTAATCAAGTCCAGATTATCCTGAAGTTCACCTCTCTCTTAGATCTGCTAGGTAGGTGCCTGTTAACATCCTTCTCCAAATGAAGGTTTCCCTCTCTGCCTGGAGGGAAAATCTAAGACAGTTTTCATTTCATGTATGTTACACAAAATTCCTGGTTATTCATAGACCTTACAATTTCTTCCTACTGTTCTTTGAGAAGGAAATGACAGCACTCTGTGAAGATTACTGAGCAATTTTTCCTTGCCCAAATGCGAAAAAAAAAGGCCCTGTTTTTCTTCCGACACTCTTTCTGTGACATTCCTACCTCCTTTCTGTATCAGAAACAATGTTCCCTTCTTGGCCTAATTGCTCACATCAGTAATTTTTTCCCTCACCCTTTCCATGATTTCCTGACTCTTCTAAAACAATAAGCTTGACCAAGCAACACATTTGCTTTCAAAGACCTGTTATTTGATGGCTTATCCTATTGGTTTTCTTACAGCTCCAACTTACATAGCTTTAGTCTCCTAAGTTACTTATCTAAGTAATAACCTAAATCAGTGTGAAACTGGTCGGAGTTATGAATCATTGGCAACTTAGAGTACCAAAGCGAAATCAGTTGAGAAATAATGGATTTGGCAGCAATTATTTATGTGCTATACTGCAATAATCCTTTCTGCATATACAAAACTGTAGGTGCTCAGAGAATTGCCATGCAGGTACTCTCTACTGGGCAGATACCAACTGTTGGTCAGTAAGGATGCGCCTGCAAATACTGTCCTTAGCACATCCTGAGTCAACAGGAGTGACTTCAGCACCTGTAACCAAAGGGCACACAAGGAGCTCTCATGCTAAACTAAATGCCAAAAAAAAACAGGAGTCCATCTCTCTCCCACAACCAGATGACTGCTGTTCATTAGATCCATACATTTTAGATGAGTAATATTTTTAATGAAGGCCATCTGGAAAGATAAATCTATGTGGAAGCAATTCACTCTTTCCATCACTTTTTTCATCATATTTTTAGTACTGACATGATATATTTCTAACTTGAAGATTTCACGAGAGAAAACCAGAGGTGCTTGTTAGTTGGAAGGAAATTAGGGTAAGGAAAAACCTTATAAACCTTAAGAATTTATATTATTTAAATTATTAATTTGAGGTTCCATACTCTTCATTGTATGATTAAACATATCTGCATAAAAGATTGATTGTGGGTTTTTGGGGGATTTTTTTATGTGTGGTTTTGTGGGGGTTTTTTCCCACAGGGAGATGCATTTCTTTTCTTTTCTATGGTGTCCCAGCTTCATAAGCTTGCTCAAATCCNGGTAGAAAATATAAAATACCCTTAAGTGATGGTTCTCTCCAAATTTCTTTTCTGAAGCATGGCAGGCAGTGTCGTTATATTATTTTTCTCTCAGACCACTCTACTTAATGCTAGAGCAATATGAATTCCTGGAATTTATTTTAAAAAAAAAAAAAAAAAAAAGACCATTTCAGAAAAATTCTAAAGCACTAAAGCAAAGCCATTGAAGACATATTTAGTTCTATTGTAAATAAAAACTCAAATCTGATGTTAAATTAAATCCTTAGTTTCTGCTTTTTGCTTATTTGGATCAACTAAGTTGTCATAGAATCAAATATAGCAACAGTGTGGTTTTATGTACACTATCTGTAAGTACATAAAAAACCTAATCTTTAATAATTGAATTTTTTCACTAAGACAGTGTATTTCAACAAAAAGGACACCAATTTTAAAGAGAAGTCTGAGGAGATTGAATATTTATTTCCTTTTTAACATTTAAGTACAATACAGATTACTGAGATAGAAAATAAATTTTTGGTTTTGCTATCACTCCTATTTTTGGGGAACTAATAACCAAGATAATTATTTGTTATGCTCTGAATTTTATTATTCTTACTTCCAAAACAAGTTCCAGGCTTCAGCTTTAGTGAAAACCCCAGAGGGTTCAATTCTTGCAATGCTGATGTATCTTGGGAAATTCAAAATACTACAATTTTAGTTGTATTTCATATCTACCACTGTCATCTAGCTAGTAGAGGACCTAACCCTGAAATAACAGACTTACTGAATTTAATCTTGATCTTAAATCATAGTCAAGTAAGAAACACAAGATTCTAAACTGTTATCACGTGGACAATTCCCCTCAAGTCAGTGGGACATATATGCTACAATTCAGATATATTCTAAAATATTTTCTTACATGAGGGCTTATATATGTGGGGTTTTTTTAGCATATTAAAAATTTTAATACTTTACCAAATACATCAACTTGCAATGAAATCATCCTGATGTAATTAATGGAGAAAAAACTATCTGCCATCCCAAGTTTTGAGATATTCCATGATGGGCTTGCAAGTATTGAAGAGAATTATGTGTAGTTTGTCTTTGAAAAGTGCTAGAGCTGACCCAGGGCAATTTGATTAAAGCATACATTAATATACTGTAAATTATCCTTGAACTCTAACTGCAATACTTGTAAGAATGCTTTGAGAATTTCATTAGCTGTATACAGGCAGTCAAAGTTTGCCAGAAAGAAAATGTGGCTAATTCTGCTAAATACATGAGGAGTGAGGTTCCATTTGCAACTGTCTGTGGGACAGAAAATGGAGCCTTTCTTAATCCTGCTTGCTCATTTCAGTTACATACACAGCCCTGAGGAATATTCAGCCAATCCAAATATATGAAATAGTCAAATGCTGCTGGCTCAAAACATGATAATGAGAGTAATGAAGTGGGCCCAATGGTTCAAAGCCAGCCATGCAATTATATGCTTGCACAATACATTACACTTATTGTAAACACCCAAAGTACTTGAAGTCAGCTCATGCTGTTAAAACATACCTGGTATATCAGGAATGTATACTGAAATAAATAACCATATATATTTTCCCATTTACTTAAGTAGTTAATATAAATATCACCATCTACTGGCAGAAGAAAATATGCAACAGTGCTCAGAGCCTGTAGGATCAATAAAGGTAAATACACAAATTGATTCCAGTTTACGCAGCTCTTAAAAATCTGCAGAAATACCATCAACTTCTTTGCTGCCTCACAATATCCACACTATGTTCCCAAGTTACTATGTGGAGTTAGAGGTGTCATGCTGAGCAGCTTCACTCTCTTCAGTAAAATTACCCTGTGTGATAAAGACGTTCATCTCCAATTAAGAATAATTTTAATTTGATATTTGAAGTACACTAAGTTCTCTGATCCATATGAAAAGAACTGCATTTACTTGTCGTGTTTTATATTTATAGTGACAAGTGGTTGCAAAGAGTACATCACATCAGTGTGAATTTTATTGGGTTTTTTGTTGCTTTGTTGTTTTTTTCTCCACTGGTAAGTATATCTTTAATTTTGATTTGGAAATATTACTGAGAAAGGATTTCTCCTATTTTGTTAAATGTGAGGCTAGTTTTCTTGGTAATGGAAACAGGAGCAAAATGTTAAAAGAAGGATAGCCTGGGTTTTTGTTTGCCTTTTTCTATGAGTCCTTAATATGCTCCTTTGTGTGTTCAGGTTTTTGTGTAATCCTGAAGGCTAAGCTTTTAGTAATTTTGATAAAAGCTTAGAGTTCTTGTTCTCAGTTGCCTTCAGGAACTGAAGCTTTAAGTAAAACATTAAATAGCACAAGACTTGTCATGAAATTGTGTGAGTTTGCAAAACCGAGATTGCAGAAATCAAATCTTGACCTGATTTGAGCTGAGACAAGTAAAATAGTTCTGAATAGAAAGATATTGAGAGAAAAAGAAATAGCAGAATATTACTGCAGTTTGGATAACAGGAGATGAGAGAGAAACAAATGAAAAAAAAATAAAATTGAGAACCTAGCAACAAGGGAATGGAAATACTGTATGTGAAAAACAGAGATAACAGAGAAGGATTTAAAGGAAAGATCAATAACCTGGGAGACATAAAAATGTCCTCTCCAGAATTAAAAAAAGGGAAACCAGGGAGGGCAACGTCATGAAAGTCAGGGAACAGCAGAGCGTTGAGGTAAAAGTATTTATGGGCCTAGAAAGACTGGGAAGTAAGAATGAGCTAAACAATTAGGAATTTGGCCAGAATCTACAGATCATTGAAGATCTGAGCAAGATTCTTCTAAACAGAGGAAACAGTTGAGAGAGCATAATTGAAATATTGCAGGAGAAAGACAATAATGCAGCTTGTTCACACATTATTATAGACTGGGGTCTTCCAAGTGTTTTAATCATAAACTAACTGCTACATCCTAGAAGATATTCTAGCAAAGAGTAGGAATTGGTGTTGCTGACTATACAATCTGACACCACACCGCTGATCATCCAGATCTACTGGAAGATAGGTGGCTTAACAAAGTCTCTGTTTTATATCAAGCTAATTTTGAAGGAGGTCTGAGATGATTTCTTCAAGGACAGTAACACAAACAGAAGTTGTTTACACTGTGGGTGCAAGAAATGGCATGGCAAGGAGTGAGCTGAAAGGAAAAGCTTTTGGAAAGAAATACAAAGACATTTCAACAGCCCAGAAGGGCTGAGGGATCAAAAAATAACAAGTTAGGGGGGTTTTATATGCCATTAATCAACCTTAAATTGCAAGGCCACTTTTTCACAGAACCTTGCCTTGAATGCTTTCAAACACAGAGCACACAGCCTGTGTTCAGGAAAGATAATAAGCAGAGTGAAATGCTTATGCTTAGAATTTGCCTTAGGGTGATGTCTTAAGGCCTTAGTACAGAGTAGGTTTCTGCAGCTCTAAAACCTCACTTATTTTCTATGCTGTTGAATATACATTGTCCTCATCTACTCCCCCATCTCCCAACCTCCACCTCATTCTTTTGGTAACCATCTCTATTTTTTCTTCTTTAGCCAGAGAAGCACTTTGGAACAATATCAGAGTTTGTTTCCGACAACTGCATTAGTACTAAATGGCTCAAATCAGTCTGTCTCAAGGGACTGACTAACTCACCACTAGTCTTTTGGCAAGGAGTTCAGCTAATGATTTCACATCACTCAAAAATAAGCAAAAATACCTACCCTACCTCGAAAAGTAAAAAAGCCACCCACATTTTTTATTCTTTCAAACAAACCAGCTGTTTTATATTGAAAAAATCTTTGAAAATTACAATCTTTCTATCAATTAGCTACTAATACTTTTTTTTTTTACAAAACTGCCATTAAGAAAATGTAAATGTGAAAAAATTCATCACAGTCTCACCTCAATGCCTAAGGTGAATGACAAAGTATCATTCCTTGCAAAGCAGAAGAAAAGTATTCAACATCTCATGCATTAAATACAGCCCTTTCCCCATTTCAGAGAAGGGTTTTTGGATCTAGAAGTCAGAAAAAAGGGACCATTAGAAATACGAATTCTTTCTTTTTCAAGCTATGTAGTGAAAATGTCATAAAAAAACACTGGTATATTTAGGGCACAATTCTGCATAATGCCAGGAGACACCTAAGGCCTTACTCTGACTCCTTAAGGAGTAGACCTTCTTTCTGCAGCACATAAATCACAATCCCTAGCACGTTTCCATATTATCTCTGACAACAGGCAATAAACTATAATATCTAGGTCACCAAGTAGAATTGAAGCACATAAGTGTTGCACATTACTTTGAATTCACATTGCAACTCATGAGCATATATGTATGTATACCCTATGTCCTGTCTCATGCTCTCATTGAAATCTGGCATGAATCTACTAATTTTCCAGAGAGAGAAACCCAGGTGCAGATGGGAGAGATTCCCACCTGATTTTTAGCCTTGACAGTTGGTTTGGACACAACTTGCTTAAGCTATTTGTCTCTAAGAAATTGGTCCAAAACAAGCTAGTTCAGTCATTTAGATGTCTAACTTTATCCCTGTCTATATCACTGACCTATATCTCAGACTGACATCCTAGAATTCTCCTATAGAGAGTCGAGACAAATAGGCATTTTTAGAGTTCAATTCATCTGCGCTAGTTTAGATTTCTAAGTTGTGATGAGATGAATCGTGTCCCACAAGTAGCTGTTTCCCTTCCCGGACTATAAAAAGTCACCATGCTGCCTAGCTCAGACAAATACATCTGTATTAAGCAAGGATATTTCAAGTTAGGTGAGATTAATCTCACACATGGGTGTTACAGACTAGCTTTTAAAGTACATATGTGGTTTACAATGTAGTCAGGGATCATAGTATGCTTTTCCATTGTATTAGGAAGCTTAGCTTTGAAAACCTCACTAGCTGCCTATCTACAATCTTTGGTACGGAGGTATTTCTAACAAGTTTCCCCATGCAAAAATTCTCACAGAAAAGTCACATGAAGCTCATTATCCTTAAAACCAAGGGGAAGAAAAACAGACCCCACCACATAAACAAAGAAAATGTAAGAGCTGGGCTGCCATTCCTATCCATATCACAAGGTGCTCGGCATCTGTTAGGATCAAGTGGTTGTCCAAAAATATAAAAACTGTGGATTTCCTTCTGATTACAGTCATCTCCAAGGCAAACTGAGAAATGTGCTCCCTGGGAAATTCTCTCTTTTTGTGCCTACAATTTCCCAATCCAAACCAAAAATAGTCCTACAAAACCTGTGAGGAGTGGGACAAAGGCAATGTTACATATTTCATATAACATACTTGTATTTTTAATACAGCACAGAAATGAAAATAAACAATAAGCTCATCTATTCTAGTTGAAAAATAAATATATTATCTATTCCAAACAATATGTTTCAGAAGATAAAAAGACTACCTTGCAAGGTCATATCAATACTTGTTTATATAGCAGCATACACGTGCTACATAATCAGTCACAAATATGTTTTTCTAGCAATTCCAGTATTTTTTTGGGGGGAGTATGTTCATTTGTTTGCTTTGTTTTGTTTTTAAAGGCTGAAGTATCTTGTAGTCTTATCACAAAAATATCCATCACCAGTAATTCCTCAGTATTCCTGAAAGATATTTTTTTCTTTTGTACATCTAGCAAATAAGTGAATGGGTGTGTCAAATGGCTACCCTGAACTTTTCCTGACACTGGATTCTCTTGAAGGTCCTTAGATGCTGTAGACTTTCAGACTTCCTTACCAATATTGTGACCAAAATGATGATTGGAAGACACAGTACAGGGCTAATCTAGATGTCTCTTATTGACTGTAATACACACTCATAATCATTTCTCATGGTGCAATGACATTTTAAAAATGTTTTGTACTACATAAAGTTTAAAATTAAATCACAAATGTGACATTGTTCTGTTTATTCTCCTAACTGCAGTCATAGTAAATTAATCATACAGTGTGTAATAGAAAATATTAGCTCATGTCCAAACATTGACTGCTTGACATTACTGTCAGCTGTGTGTCATTAATACTCTTATTAAGTCCTATGAAATGTTGGTTGAATGAGCATTAATGACCTTTGAAGATGCAAATGAAAAAAACGGCTGCTCATATGGAGGTGTTCCAACAGAAAACATGTACTTATACAGCTGAAAGACTGCAACTTATCTGCAACGGAGAGGAAGAGTTATCAAAAGTAACACACACCACTGGTGGACTGTGGGCTTTGACATGACATTTTCTGCATTTTTAATGGGAATTGCGTCTCTAAAACCTGTGATAGGACACTTGGACCATATAAATTCTTAAAATCAGACTTTCAACATTTGGCACAATTTTCTAGAAAAGCTTACCTATTTCTGTCAGATTCTCCTAACACTTGTGGCTGTGCAGGTTATGACTCTTGCACAGTATTAAAAAGCTCCTCTGTTACAAAAAAGAATAAAGGGTCTGATGATTAATTACCAGTAGTCACCTGCTGCATTACTACCTGGATGAGAACATTAACATGACAATCATCGCTGCAGTCTTCCAAATAAAATGATCATAAAATACATGGAATCAGACATGAACAGAGTGAATCAGCAGTGGAAATATATGTGCATTGGCTCTGTGAAGAATATGATCAAAAGGATGATCTACACAGACCCACCAGCGCAGCAGAGCCTAAAAACTGGAAGAGTGAAAAAGCCAGATGTGCACAGAGCTAAGAATGACTAAGGAGTTAAAACCTGCAGAGAAAGAAAGCCAAATTATACCATTCCCATAAAGGTGTAACCACTTGTCAATAGGAGTTTTGTCTGCTGAGATTGCTTCAAAGATTCTAAAAAAAAAGCCAAATAAAAATGGTCAAAATGAGCTAATGTGTTAATTGCTGTGGGAATCAAGGCTAAAGCTACAGTAATTGCAGGGAAAGCTGACAAGCAAACTTTGTAGCTACCAGAAATCTGTGCAATCTTTTTGTCTTGTTCCAAGTTGCCTAATAACTGAATACTGAAATCTGGCCCCCTAGGCTACAGAAATGGGTTCTCTTGCCTGATTATTTCTCTCTCCAGGTGAGTTGCAAACTATTTAAACTTTGCCCTTTCTTCTTCATTGCTACATTTTCAGCCATATTTTGCACATGGGACAAAAGTAGCAAATAATCACATCCACTGTGTTGAAAAGAGAGTAGGAGCAAAGCCTTGTGCTCTGACTGCCAGGAGTGGCAATGTAGGCAGAGCTGGAGAAGGGAGAACTGAGCTCAAGGAGCTTTCATCCCACTCATTATACACCTCCCCTCTCAATGGGGGTGGACAAAGCATTAACTTTCTTAGAGGGTAGTTTCACCATTGTCATGGTTGAATAGTGTTTAAAAGGTGCAAGTAAACATTTATTTTGTTACTTCACAGAACTATGACAGTCATCACAGAAAAAAATATTTTTATGTTGCAAAAGCAAATTTTTGGAATTAACAAATTATATTTTTACTTCTGCTCAAAAACATGATGGTGCAGTTGTTGCACTTTTTTCTCCCGCCTTTTCCTACATGACCTCACTTCATTCAACAGATGGGCTGGCGGATAGAAGGATGTAGGGAATGAACAGCTGTTCACTTTTTCTTTATGCTCATCACTCACTGTATGACCTTTACCTTAAATACCATGCATCATCCAAACCATGTATTGAGCTCTGAATAAATATTTGCTTCCTAAGTCTAATACCTGTACTATAGCCATGCAATCTCTCACTGTCTCAAAAGGAAAGCAAGTGATCTTGCCTATCATTACATCTCCTTCATGAAAACAAGAAATATAAACAAACCTCCGACACTTTTTTGATCATTGCTTTATGCAAAGGGAATGAAACTTTACAGGACTCACAAAAGGAAACAGTGTCAAGGTCAAAATTCCAAAGAAGGAACAGGAAACATTTTTCTTATTTTATGAAATATCAAAAATGTTTTAACTGCATCACTGATTTTTTTTTTTTTTTTTTTTCACTTGAATATATGCCTTCAGATATGNTCTGGGGAGTGAGTGGGGAAGAGATTTTGAGAGGGAGACAGAGACAATTAGAAATAATCCAAACTTTGTGACTGTTATAGTTTTAGAGTTTGTCAGAAGTTTTTTTCTTTCCTACCAACACAGACTTTGGGAGCTGACACCCTCCTTAACAAAAACCCGGCTAACGATCCGAATTCCAACCTGATAGCTGGGAGGAGAGTTCTTTTGTTTGTTTTGGGAGTTTTTTGGGGTTTTTTCTTCACTTCTTCGGCGGCAGTTAGGAGAAGGAACCAGCTCGAAGGGACTCCTGCGGGTT
>VWZG01002680.1:87599-104917 GCA_013396735.1 Grallaria varia
TTTTTTTTTGGTTAGAAAGAAATCTCTTATGCATGCTTGTCCAGAGTCACTCTTCCCTGGTTATTCTTCATTTATTGTTGCTTGAATTTACCAAATGCTGAGTATCAAAAACATACCCATTTTAAAACTGATTAAAATATACAGCAAAGGAAGATTGGGTTAAGTTAGATTCATTGCCTTTCTCCTCGCTTCGTAAAGAAGGCAAGTAGCACTCTGTGTGTAACAACTCTCTCATGCTCAGCTTAACGAAGAGTGATTATGTTTTTCAAACACAAGGGCTTTTTAAAGGTTTATTAATCTGGATGAAGACTGTTCATTATTATTAAGCTGAGTATAGATTTTCTGTGTTGGTGTATGTTGTTTTTTTCATCTCCCTAGCAGGATCTGAAGAATGGAGTGCTGCTAGTGAGCAACACAACTATGACCTCCACCTCTTGTCTGCTTTCTACTGGTAATGTAAAGCATCACTCTGATCCTGTATGAATTAACAGATGTTAAATTAGCTCCCAGAGAGTTTTCTTTAATGAAATAAAGTATGTCATATTTTAATGAACAAAAATAAATTAAAATCAAGATAAAGGTGACAGAATTTAAAGATAGGCAATGTTGGACTCCCATTGCAATCTATGTAAAATCAAAGTCCCTTAATCTACAGCTCTAACATATAAAAACTAATACACACATCTACAGTACTCAAATAAAAAGGTCTAATATTTGATTCAGAGTTCTGTCAAACTGTCTCATGGTGTTTTGTTTTTCACATCTTCCCATGCTTTCAAAAGCAAACTGAATTTCTGAAGCTGCTCAGATGTAATGTGTTCCTGATTTGTGTTTAAGCTTCATCTCCATATTCATTGGATTGTAAGGTAAAAAAATGTCAGCACCTCAGAAAATTAAGCTATACATTTCATCATGGGTATAATACCAAATATTAGATAATCAATTAGGAAAATACATCCCCCTCTCTTTTATTTTATAACTATAGCTATATGTCATGGATATAAGGTATTTGTGAGCATGTTTATGTATTTGTGTACGTAATCAGCTTTTCCACCTGCAAAGTGGGGATAATTATTCTTTCTTTACAAGTATCATGAGGTTTAGCATAATAATTTCTGGCAATTGATGTGAGATGCCCTTAATGAATAACTTCATATGGTAAGTGGTAAGGTTAATTATCCCACTATGACAGAAATCAATCACTATTAAATCCTTTCTAGCTAGACAATGAGGCAATCATAAATTTTTTGATTTGGCTAAACTTCCATTGGACTGCTTAAGATTCAGAATTAGTCAGTTTTGGTNACAGTCCCACTGCTACCATATGTTGGAAATCCAGGAGACTACCATACAGCTCATGAAAATCCCTGTGCAGGCTCCAAAGGACTGAAAGGGACTGTGAAACAAACTGTACCAAGTGTTTCTTTTTTTTTTTTAAATGCTTCTATTTAAACTAACACTGTTACTAAAGAAGATTATTTATTATTTTAACCATGGCATACAATAAGCCCATGGTTTTTCCCATGAAGTGCTGTTGTGGTGTTAAAAATAATTAACGAAATGCTATTTTGAAATTAGGGGGAAAAAAACCCCAGTGATTTTATAACCTCAACATTTGTACTTGACTGCAACAGTGTTTCTTCCATTGGACTGCTTAAGATTCAGAATTAGTCAGTTTTGGTTTTGAGCCCATTATTCATCACTTGTCTGTGATATTTAAGTAGACATACAAAGATATTTAAGTTGATATGTGAGGAAGACTAGAAAATAAGGACTGATTTGTAAGGCCAAAAACCTATATACACCTGAATGCTTATAACTCTCCTACACAAGCAAAATACTATTTTATTGCCTTTTATTCAAAATTTGATTTAACTATTCCACCACTCGCTGTTAATGACATGAAACATGCAACTGTACTGAGTGGTGTTCATGGACGGCTGGGTAAGCAGGATTCTTCCAAAGGTGGAACACACACTTTCATAAAATAGGAAGTTCAAGCTCTCACATCATTAGTGAAGTTTTAGACCATATGCTGTTGAGCTCAAAGGTATCCAGGCTGAGCTTTCTGTGTCAAACTCATTATCTCTCAAAACAAATGTAGTCTCATGCCTTCTGCAAATAGGAGATGAAAGTCTCGACTTTCATTCAAGGTCTGGTTTGTTCATAATTAGGATCTATAACAGTGCAGAGCATTGTCTTTTTTAAAAAAAACAACTATTTTTCCTATTGAATTAAGGATCTTTCAAGTTCCTCTCTCGTTCTTGACATTTTATTGCCAGCAGTTACATGTGTACCACAGTCTTAATAGTAAGGAGAAACCTCACTGGAAGGTGATTGCTTTTATCTGATTTGCCATTATGGAGCATTTGAATTTCTCCCTGCATGCTCTCAGCATAAAATAGTTAGTTACAAATTCATGAAAAATTTAGGTGTGCACTGTTAATTGAATGTTTTTATAGGGAAATGCAGTGACCTAGGAAACAGAGAAGGATTCCTCCCTTCTAAAACCAGACATTTCTTCCTCCCCAGCTCTCCTATTGTTGTCTACTCTATAACTTATTTTTCTTCTTTATTGCATCTGATACTCTCTACCTGTCCTTATATTTCTTTTCTCTCTTGTTTTATTAATTGCACTATAATAACTGCGCAAGTAGGGTCGGTTCCATCTCAACAGGCCAGAGACAAACTTAACTCTGAAAACAGCATTCCCTATAGGAACTATAAGGTTTTCAAGGCTGTGAATGCCTGTGTATACAACAGAACAGACAAATATCTCTTGTTGATCAACTTTAGAGTTTCCTCTTTTCTTAATATGGTTGTCCTAATTCAGGTGTAATTCTGAACAGTGTAAGTCATCATTAATTACAGAAATAGGAAATTCCTCATGCTATGACTAAGTGGGCAAGCACAATCTTCTCAGCATTTTGTCAGATAATTTTACTGTTTTGATAGCCCCAAAATTTTATAGAGCCCTTTAGGCTGTATTAAAAAAATGGTTTAACAAGATATAAGCTTCTAAGTATCTGAGCAATCAAAGTCCTGGAAGCCTAAGTAGTTCAGTATGGTAAGACTTAAATGATATACAAGTACCTTCATATTCAGTGTCTCACCATTCTCTCACTGGAAGCCTGCGACAGAGAACTGAACTTGACCTTCACAGTCCCAGCCAAGGACCTGATGCCACTGGGTGGATACTTCTAACTAAACATTTCTTTAATCCAGTCCACACCACGTCCAGTGTTTGACAAGAATCTCAAGCTCATGCATAAGCAAATTCTGTGCCAACCATGTATGACCCAACTCCTTATGCTTAGCAGAGTCCATGTAATTCAGTGTCACAAGAGATAGTAAAATGTGTTGACTTTTTTTTTTTTCTTTAAATGGATGTCTGTGAATAATTTAATTTGTGAATATAAATGGAGGTTAGTGTTTGTAAAAGCTGAGTTTAACCAAGGCTGGATAACCCCCTCAAGCTTTTACTGTAATCAGTGGAGAGAGAAGCTTCTTTGGAGGATGTCAGAATAGGCACTTTTCTCTGTGCTAACTCCAGAAAGTGCCAGGGAAGGTTAGGTTTGCAAGGACTGAGTAAATCTCACGAACAATTACGACTAACTCTGTGGTGAACTCTAAAATACCAGGATACAATTCTTGTGCTTACTTAACTAGATTACTTAACTAGAGCAGTAGCAGAATTCCAAAGACAGATGGATAGATACAGCTATATCTATGTTGCAAAACAAATTTCAGAGTCTAAAGCCAAATTTTGACTTGATGTCAAGCCTTTCAGGATATAGGAAACCATCATTTTTTATTTTTTTTTCAAATTCAATCCCTCTGGAAGTCTG
The DNA here is from genome assembly GCA_013396735.1 of Grallaria varia. Taxonomy (NCBI): domain Eukaryota; kingdom Metazoa; phylum Chordata; class Aves; order Passeriformes; family Formicariidae; genus Grallaria; species Grallaria varia. The sequence goes on from VWZG01002680.1 coordinate 91,448, forward strand.
AGAATAGTTTCTGCCTGAAAATTGTATGTTATATATAATGATATACTTATTTCAAGAAGGTGTTTTTTGTTGGAGAATTTAACACCCAAAAAAGTTAGTGTTCTCTCAAAAAATTACCGTTTTCACCATGTGCATTTCCTATTCCTTACTAGTCCTAAGCAATCAGACCTCCTGACAGAAACTCATGTTGAAAAGTAAAAGAAACACATGGTTTTTTTTTTTTTTTGGTCCTTGCTATATAATGAATTCTTCATTGTAAATGTAATACGTAAGACAAAGTTAGTGATATCAGGCAGTTAGTATATTTCAGTGTAGTAACTAAAGCAGTAAAATATATTTTTTTTAGACAATTATCAAAAAAACTTATCAAAGAAAGTGAAGGACTCCATGAGTGAAGAAGTGAAGGAGAGAGATTGTGCAAAAAGAGGGACATGTGGTCTTCAGTGACTTCTGGAAACAGGACAATCACTGCTTACATCATCAGTGCACTCCAATGGAGCTGAAGTCATCGACTGGCACTGGTGCAGTAATTAACTGTGGCACTTACTGACTGCTTCCTTCCCAGCAGCTCCACAGCACCCCAGTTCATGGCCCAAACAGCAAATGAGACACAGAAAACTCCCAAGGCTGATGTCAGGAGTCATAGACCAAGGTGCTGTAAGCATGGCTGGAAGTGCTGATTTGATTGTGTTAGCAGCTTCCTCAGTTCCTGGCTCACAGTCAGATTCCTTGGACAGACAAAGATGATCTAAGTGTCATGCCTAAGGTTGTCCTGGGTGATTCATATGAAAATTTCGTTTGGAAGGGATCCTCAAATCAGGGATCAGGACCTGATCCAGGCCCTTCACTCAGAGAAGTGCCAGTCTCAAAGTCTGAGCAGGTTTCTCAGTGTTACAAACACTTAAGTGTCAAATATCTCCAATGACAGAGATTCTGCAGCTTTTCTGAAGAACCTCTTCCGGTGCTCAACCACCACCCCACACTACGAACAGTATTTTCTTTTACATCTAATCAAAAGTTCTTTTGTTGCAACAGGTGCCCATGGTCTCTTGACTGCTTACTTTCACCTCCGAGAAGAGGTTCTGTCATGTCTGTAGCCATCACAAGGAGGCTGAACACAGTAAGTTCATTATCTTATCTTAGTCTTCCCTAAGCTGAACAACCAGCTCATTTTTGTCATCATCAATGCTGAGTTTCCAGTGGAGAGGAAACCCGTTATGCAGAGTTTTCCCAAACTTACTCTACAATTCACTCCATATACAGACCAGGTCTAGAAAAGGTGTGTACTCAATCTCTTTTCTCAAGAGTCTCATTTCAGTCATCCATGCTTTGTACAGAAGAACTATATCTGCTTCGAGCACTAGCATTTCATTCAATCATTAAACCAAAGAACTCTCTTTCTTCTTAAACAGAAATAACCTGAGAAGTTCAAACTATAGCAATTACAACCCTTCCACAAAGATAAAGATTTCAGAAGTTTTATTTTACTTTTTAAAACTATTGTACAAAACCTCACTGTGTGACTAGCAAAACAAATGTAAAATTAGCAAAGTTGTATATAATATGCAGTGATTTTTAATTTATAGCTAACAAAAGTAGTTATTCTAGCTGTGCTTGGATATAGCAGACAGCTTGATATATAGAATTTGGATATTTGTGGAGGACAAATAAGCAGTGAAGAGGGTGACTATTTCTTCAGTGTACTTCATGTTGTTCATATAATTTACATCAACTTTATAACCTCAACTATGTAACCTCAGAAGCTGTTCTAATCAAGATAAAGTTTATTAGTTTTCTTCAAATATACCAGTTTTCTAGGAAGTTGTACAGGGAGTGTCTTTAAATATCGAACATTAAGGAGAAAGAATGTTCTCTGTTATCTGTCACAGTGTCTCTTAAAAGCTTTGATCTAAAAGGCCAATGCTTTTATGGTTAAGTAAAAAAAAAAAAAAAAGAGTTTGCGATGAAATGGCACCATTTTATGATCTCTGACACATAAATGTCGTTTCATAGAGGCTTTGTATAGAAAACAAAAATACTTTAAAATGCCATCTCTAACTGGCTTCCAAAAAAGCACATACTTCAGGTTGGAACAAAATTGTTTTTCCACATATAAACATTCATTTAGGTTCCACTCCTACACAGCACTGACTCCTCCAATAAAGAGTGTGACTCACATCATTGCTGGTGAAGTATATTGACTTTTGTTTCCTGAACTAAACATCAGACAGGCATCTGAACTACAAAGTTATTAACTAAGATATATCACAAACTAGTATCCACTGACATCAGAATAGCTTCAGTTCAATAGTAACCGAGCTCTCCACATCCTTTCTGGGTGTAAGACTGGCTTTTATTATTACAGTAAGCCCACCAATGTCATATGAGACCTCAAAAGACACATTTTAAGTATCCTATATTGACTCATCCAAAACATTTATTTATAAGTAAAATGTAAATCAGACAAAAAATACAAAATCTCTTCTTTCTTAGGTAACTTCTAGAAACATTTCTCTTACTTCTCTCTCATGTTTTCTGAGATAAGAGTCTTTCTAGTGCTAACACTTCCTGAATCACAGATATGTCCTTCCCTTTTCCCACACTATCCTTCTTACTGGCTTTTCAAGTAGATACCTAGTCTTTAGCCTAACCCCAAAAGATCGGAATGCTGAAACACCTGTTTTTATTCTTGTAACAGCTTGATTCAAATCCTCTGATTTACTCTACTATCACACAAAAGCTTTTATCAAAAGAAGCTGCATCAAAAACCCCATGACCAGCAGGCTGAGGAAGCTGACTATTCTCTACTCCACTCTTGCAAGACCCCTCCCGGAGTATTGTGTCCAGCTCTGGGTTCCCCAATAAAAGAAGGACATGGACCTGCTGGGACAAGTCCAGAGGAGGACCACAAAGATTATGAGAAGGATGAAGTGCCTCTCCTATGAAAACAGGCTGAGAGAGTTGGGGTTGTTCAGCACGGAAAAGACGAGGCTCCAGGAGACCTTATAACACCTTCCAGTACCTAAAGGGAGCTAACCAGAGAGCTAGAGATCGACTTTTTCCAAGGTCAGGTAGTGTTAGGATAAGAGGGAACAGCTATAAACTGAAATACAGAAGGTTTAGATTAGATATCAGGAAGGAATTCTTTACTATGAGAGTGGTGAGGCACTGGAAGAGGTTGCTCAGAGAAGTTGTGGAAGCCCCATCCCTGGAAGTGTTCAAGGCCAGGTTGGATAAGGTTTTGAGCAACCTGGTCTAGTGGAATATGTACCCGTTGATGGCAGGAAGATAAGAACTAAGTCATCTTTCAGTTTCTTTCCAACAGAAACCATTCTATGATTCTATGACTTCTGTAATTATCTCACACATAATCAATCAGGAAACAATGCACAACAAAGTACTTCTTGGTTTATAAGGTACCAAAACTGATAAATGAATGTTCAATTGTATGTTTTTGGGCAATGTTTCAGAGTAGAAAGATATGTAGTTATGCACAGTCGTTTAACCATATTTCCAATAAAAATATCCCTGAAATGGTGCACTTGTCCTACAAACAAGTGAATTCATGCATATGTCAGTGCTGCTACTCTCATAGACAGCCAGATCTGTATTTATAATGCTAAAAGGGAAAAATGAGCACAATAATTTCCAGGCATGTAGAAACCCAGTCACAGGTGCTTTGAGGACTAGGAGTGCCACAGCTGTTAGTTTGTCAGGGGTAAGGTCTGTTAATGAAACTGAATTGCTGGCTTATGGCAAATGAGCATTGCCTGTGAATAAACTGAGTGTGGTACATCAGTGGCTGAAAACCAACAATATGACAGAAAAAATGTTAGCTATAAAACACTGACCTGGGGGACTCAGATGGGGAGTTATGCCTAATTAATGCAAGTAGAGTCAAATACATAATTAAAAATACAACATCTGTTAGAAAAAAAAGCAACGGAAAGAGCATTTATTTTTACACTCAGTTTTAGGAATCATTCACTTCAGGCAGGTTAACTGTGTTTATCATGTAACTCCCAGGTATTTTTCCATGCTTTGATAATAGTGATGCATCTATGGGATACTCAAATACAGAACACCTCAAAACAAAGGCATTTAAGTCCTTTCTGGAGAGTCAGCTGTGGTTATTCCCATGTTTTATCATAGAAGCTCGTATCAGAAAAGGCAAAAGTCTCATTGCCCCGAACCCTTCTGTCTCTCTTTTGCTACAAGTTGTTTCATCTAAAATGGGAAAAGGACTACAGTATCATAGTATATCCAGCTGAGAGAATTATGAAGTTTAAGTCATGCTTTGAAAGTCCCACGCTGAGTAGGAAATTCACTCTTCACGTATTCATTCTCCTTTCTTTTACAATATTTTTTTCCTTCCTCACAGGTACAATGATGAGAACTCCTGCAAGTCAGACATCAATCTCATAGCATGTAAGTAACTGATCCACTGAGGCACAGTGGAGTCTCTACCTTGACTTAACCAGCTGCTGAACAAGTAAGAAACTTCCTCTCTGTGACAGTTTCCTCTGCTGAGATATGGAAAAACAATATATAATAGAGAGGGAAGAGGCAGGGAACACGTGATGCTTTCCCTCTGTACTCTTCTCATTGCATTATTTATACTAATCCTAAAAGTTAAAATAAGCAATATCCACCCCTTTTATTTCACTGTGATTGATGCTAAAAAACCTTGCAGGAGTATATTTAACAACACTGAGTTATTAGATTTTCTTATACAAGTCTGAATGATTGTAAGTACTTAAATCCTAATTAACTCTTCATCCCTGGTTATGTAACTAGGAAGTACCAGAAAACTATACATGCTTTGTTACAGGAAAGCTCAATAAAAATAATGAGGAGTTCATACAGTGAGTCATTTGTAGTCTGAGTCAGTAATATGAATAGAAGAATATCTGCAAGCAACACACAACACAATAAACCAACAAAACAAAACAAAAAACCACACACACACAGAAACCACCCCCCCAAAAAAAAAAAAAACCAAACACAACAAAACCAAAACCAAACCAAGCCAACAAAAAAACAACCAAGGAAAGCTCAAGAAACCTTTCTAACCCACTAACATGTTATTTACATAGAATTAGAATCATAGAATCAACTGGGTTGGAAAGGACCTCCGAGACCATCGAGTCCAACCCTTGACCCAACACCACTGTGATTACTAGATCATGGCACTAAGTGCCACAACCAGTCTCATCTTAAAAACCTCCAGGGACGGTGAATCAACCACCTCTCTGGGCAGGCCATTCCCATTTCTGATTACTCTCATGTACAGCTGTTTGTGTAATCTTTGTAGCTGTTATTTTCCTTCCAAAGACACTAAAAGACTGCAACTGTTTTCTTCCTACTTCTTCTTCTTTCGAGGTACTTCCCACCCCACTGGTTTAGTCATGGAACAGATCTGCTCAATACTATATGCAAAAAAATAATAATTAAAAAATATGCCAAGAAGAAAATCTCAAAAGCTATCACTTACTGGACAAAAGAAAACAAAGGGTTGACATTTATGAGCTTTTGCTTTATGATAAGCTTTGTTAGTTTGTTTGTTTTTAATGTAGTTTGAGAGTTTGGTCACATTTCTTTATCCTCTTTTTACAAAATGACAAAGTCTTTTTGATTGCACAAGAACATTATTCTTCTCTACTGGTATTATTAAAACAGTGTTTCACACAGTATTTTTCTCAGCAGTTTGTTCTCTCTTCTACTTTGAAGAGACATCTGGAGAGAAAGTTTGAATATTTTTGTATAATGCGCTTTATAAATATGCTAAGTCTCAGCATCATAGGACCTGGAGGAAATTTGGACTCTAGTGATGTTATTACTTCAGGAATGTTTTTGCTTCTCATTTCCCTTTCTTGATTTAATGTCCAAAAATGGACATTCAATACTGAATATCCTAAAACAACTCACTGAAACCTGACTAAAAACTCTGCCAAAAAGAGAAATTACCTTCTTCATTATTGTAACAGTACACTAAATATATATACAGGCCTTCTCAAATCTTATCTCTTGAAACTAATGGCTGATTCACTGAAGTTTAAAAACAAGAGCCAAGGATTTGATTCAAAGGCTTGGATTTTTCATTTAGTCTTTGGACTAAAGACCAGCTGTATTAACAAATGCCATACCTAGTACACACAGATAACATGGTGTAAAGCAAATCTGGAAAATATGAGTGCATTTTGGTCTGGACCTTTCTGGAAGGTTGCTCAGGGACGAGAGGGGCACAGGGCACAGAGGATGGGGTGGTGTGTGGAGGTCTCGCCAAAGTGCTTGACCTCATGCCACATACACCAGAGTTCCTGAATGACTTGAGGACACAAGGGGTAGCCAGCACACTGCACAAAGTCAATGGCATGAACACATGTGAGAGAAGTTTCTACATGCAAGAAACACGGAGTCTGTGGACTTTGTCATTTAGTTATTCTGTAATACTTAAATAATTAACTAAATTGACTGAAATATCACCAAGTAGTAAAAAATACTTGAATATATATAGAGAGAGTTGCAGAAAATAGGAACCGCGTTCCTACACAGCAATAAAGCCATGGCATGATTTCTTTCAGCCATAAAATCTCTTTTCTGTGCTGGAAGAACTGGAGAATATTCAGGATAGGATTTAGCTCGGTTGACTTTTCCTCTGAATAAAAAAATCACTTGTAAGAGAGCTGAAAACTCCTTGTAACTTCTCCCCTTAGATATGAGTTATACATGATGAGAGATTTGCAGATGGTGAAAAAAATCTGCTAAATCAGACTCATGTAGCAAGAATGGGAAACTCTGAGACTCCAAAAATTAAAGTTAGTTTTCATTCCAACCCTATTAAATTTTAAGACTTTAGTGGGTTTTTTCCCCTGAATTTGTAATTCTGAACAAATTCACTTCAACAGATGTAAAGNGCGAGGGCAGAAACCAGCAACAAGGAGCCTGGCCAAGATACCTGCAAAGCCTTGGACAAATACCCGAAGGCAGGAAGCCTTCCAAGGACAATAAGAACTGATCCCTTATCCCATCTGCAGACATCAACCCACCTGCAGACCTCCAAGGACTATTTGCATTTGACAAGATTTGTGGTTTCTGTGTATTCCCTACCTTGTACCCAAAACCTGTTTGGCAAGACCTATTGTCCCCCTCCACCTTGTGTCCATGAATAATGGAGGAATGTCTCCTGCTCTGTTTTCCCTTAGTTAACATAATGTATTCTCTGGATTAGCTTAGCCCGTCCCTTCTTTAGCATAACCCAACCTTCTAATTACACCAAACCTATATTATACTGAATACTTTTGAATAAAGTGTCTTTGTCTTCCCCCCTGGGACAGAGTCCGTAGATATTGACCGTAACAGGTAATATTTTACATCTATTTTGTGTTAACTAGCACAGGCTAGTAGAAGAGTGCATGTAAGTATATAACAATCTAGCTCTATTAATAAGCACGTAAGTTTAAGTAGGAATGACATGGAGCAATCTTCATTTCTACAACAGGCTATCATATTATGGAAATGTGTTTTCTAGCTGTTGTGCCTGTCTAGACTGCTATCAGCAGCTTGTATTTGTTATGAAAGCCTGCAGCTGGTCCATGCAAAGTTTGCTGTTTTGCAGTCCATCTGCTCAGAAGAGATCTGTAACACTGCCCAGTTTGAGGTAACACTTCCTTATAATGATAGTTGTGATTCCTAAATAGAACCCTGAAATAACGATGGCTGCTTTCTACTTCAGATCCCAGTAAATTAACTCCTGTCTTGGCAGATGGCTATCTGGCTGCTGAAACCAGAGATAACTGAGAATTCAGCAAAGCAGGCTAGGGGGTAGCATCCTTTCATTTCTGTGGCTTGTTTGATCCCAGTAGCCTCACTAAAACTGTGATGTTGAAAGTTCTCAGGAGATGAGAAGGTGGCAATGAAGATAACGAAAGTGTGAACAAATGGATGTGTTAAACTCAGGAGACAAAAATAGAAACCTGTGCTTGGAACTATTTGCACTATACACAGCCAATGTGCTATTTCCTGAGCAAGACCTGAACTTGATCTTAATGTTAGACAAAATTGAAGTAAACAAGTTCAGCACACGTTCTAGCAGTAGTCATTAGTTGTCTCAGTAAAAGTTCAAGAAAGCCCACATCTACACTGTCCTTACTTTTTACTCATAGTAGTAAAATTATTTTCCATCTTCTACTTGTCATTTAATATTCTGAAGGGAAAAGCTGGACTGCAGTTCATTTTGATTGATTTTTGTTTTCTGATATAAAAATGGAGCCACATTCTGATGACTGAAATAGGCCAACTGATTTATATTGTTATAGATTTAGCTTGTTGATTTCGGGTCTGAACTTACCCTTATTAATATAAAATCACTACCAAGAAAGATCACTGAATTTATATAACAATTGTCAGTAACAAAAAAATTGTTAAGTGCAGGTTCAGTAATGGGGCTCTGCAGCGAACCACCTGCTCTTATTCAAACTCCTGCTGACCTGAGATACTAAAGTGCTGATCGAGCCAACAGAAATGGTGTGATATTGATCAGAAAACTGGCCAGTGTCCCTTAGCAGCATGTGTGAGTCCCTTGCATGGATCATTATTGGCGACTTTGTGTGCCATTGTGGCTTTTTCCTTAGTTTTCTCTCTTGCATGCTTAGCTGTGATTTCTGGCACCTGCTTTGGACTTCTTCTCCTTGGTACAACTTGTTTACTGCTATAAACCCTTCTTGCTTCTGTTCATATTTTCTACAGAGATTCTTAGCCTGGAAGACTCTTAAACTTCTCTGTCTCATGACTTGGGAATCCATGTCTCACCACTGTTTCTAGCGTCATTATAATCACCAGGACCAGTCGTGCAGGTTTCTAGTATGACACACCTGATACAACCAGGTTATCGTGCATGGTTTTAAATCAGGAGAAGAAACCAGAGCAACAAAGCAAGAGATCTTAATTTGAGAAATATTATATTCTAGTAATTCAATTTTTTCTGTTTATGAACTCAAATTTCCTGAAATTTTAAAATGGAAAAAAAAAAAAAANGTAGTTTGAGAGTTTGGTCACATTTCTTTATCCTCTTTTTACAAAATGACAAAGTCTTTTTGATTGCACAAGAACATTATTCTTCTCTACTGGTATTATTAAAACAGTGTTTCACACAGTATTTTTCTCAGCAGTTTGTTCTCTCTTCTACTTTGAAGAGACATCTGGAGAGAAAGTTTGAATATTTTTGTATAATGCGCTTTATAAATATGCTAAGTCTCAGCATCATAGGACCTGGAGGAAATTTGGACTCTAGTGATGTTACTACTTCAGGAATGTTTTTGCTTCTCATTTCCCTTTCTTGATTTAATGTCCAAAAATGGACATTCAATACTGAATATCCTAAAACAACTCACTGAAACCTGACTAAAAACTCTGCCAAAAAGAGAAATTACCTTCTTCATTATTGTAACAGTACACTAAATATATATACAGGCCTTCTCAAATCTTATCTCTTGAAACTAATGGCTGATTCACTGAAGTTTAAAAACAAGAGCCAAGGATTTGATTCAAAGGCTTGGATTTTTCATTTAGTCTTTGGACTAAAGACCAGCTGTATTAACAAATGCCATACCTAGTACACACAGATAACATGGTGTAAAGCAAATCTGGAAAATATGAGTGCATTTTGGTCTGGACCTTTCTGGAAGGTTGCTCAGGGACGAGAGGGGCACAGGGCACAGAGGATGGGGTGGTGTGTGGAGGTCTCGCCAAAGTGCTTGACCTCATGCCACATACACCAGAGTTCCTGAATGACTTGAGGACACAAGGGGTAGCCAGCACACTGCACAAAGTCAATGGCATGAACACATGTGAGAGAAGTTTCTACATGCAAGAAACACGGAGTCTGTGGACTTTGTCATTTAGTTATTCTGTAATACTTAAATAATTAACTAAATTGACTGAAATATCACCAAGTAGTAAAAAATACTTGAATATATATAGAGAGAGTTGCAGAAAATAGGAACCGCGTTCCTACACAGCAATAAAGCCATGGCATGATTTCTTTCAGCCATAAAATCTCTTTTCTGTGCTGGAAGAACTGGAGAATATTCAGGATAGGATTTAGCTCGGTTGACTTTTCCTCTGAATAAAAAAATCACTTGTAAGAGAGCTGAAAACTCCTTGTAACTTCTCCCCTTAGATATGAGTTATACATGATGAGAGATTTGCAGATGGTGAAAAAAATCTGCTAAATCAGACTCATGTAGCAAGAATGGGAAACTCTGAGACTCCAAAAATTAAAGTTAGTTTTCATTCCAACCCTATTAAATTTTAAGACTTTAGTGGGTTTTTTCCCCTGAATTTGTAATTCTGAACAAATTCACTTCAACAGATGTAAAGCATTTCATTACAATATTTTTAAGCATTTCATAGTTGTCTAAATCAAAATTAATAAACTGTCCTGCTAGGTTTCATTTAAAATCAGGTTTAATATTAAGCTACATTTTGAGTATCACACTGCTAAGAAAAAATGTCTCTTCTGATATTTCTGATCTCTCTAGTTTTCATCTTCACTAATACATACAGAGTTATACTTCTCATGAAATGGTATTAAAGTTGTATTTCTATCAGCAGGATCTCTACAGCATGCTCTTGAGAGATACAGAATTTCTGCTGGCCATATGGAATAAAATAAAACAATGAAAAAAGATTTGAAAACACCCCAAAATTGCAAGTGATTCACAGTTTTCATAAGGCAGAGAACTGATACGAAAATTCAGTTTTAAAATTTTGTTGTTCCAAAAATATTACTTTTCTCCAGTTAAAAACCATGAAATGTTCTTGGGTTAACATAAAATACGACATTTTGATTTCTCTGACTTTTTTTCCTCATTAGCAATTTGAATTTGAGAAAACTGCAGCTTCCTTTGGGTAAAAAATCCCAACCAACCAACCAACCAACCAACCAACCAACCAACCAACCAACCAACCAACCAACCAACCAACCAACCAACCAAAACAAAACAGACAAAAAGAAAAAAAAAAANGCCAACACAAACAGCTCTGGTGTGGGAACTGATGCTGGGTGTTTTGAGTCGGGCTGTTCTTGGTGGTCTGTCCTTACTGCAGTAAAAATATCAGGGTTTTTTTTTCCCATAGTGTTCATTTGTGTTCCAGTTGTTCCATGTTTGTACAATCACGGTGCCTGTGGACAGTTCAAATAAATACTTTGAATAAATTCTGTGGTTTTCTTCACTCTCAGCTCTTGCTTTCTGGAGGTTTGGGTTTTTTTCCACTCTGGCTTCATTTCTCTGCCTTCCCTCCAATTGTCAAAGGGAATGTGGCATTGTGTTTTTTGTTGTTTGTTTTTTCTCACGAGGTAAAACCTGACTGTAGGTGTCTGTGGGGACACTTTTTAGGGCAAATAAGCTTCAAGAGCAGGCAGAGTGCCTCTGGAGTGCCCCAGGTACAGGGTGCCTCAGGCTGAGCTGTGCTGGGGCCAGTGACACAAATATGGTGCTGTAGTCTCAGCCTGGGGCTCCCCACAGCAAAATCAGACTGTGCATTTCCAGGAGAATGTTGGGTCCTTGAAACACTTAGTACTGTGCTTTGTAACACCTATCCGGGTATTCAGGAACCACCAACGTTCCTTGCTGGCTGTGCTTTGTTGCTCCAGTGAAAGTCCAGGATGCAGGATGCTTGTGAGAGCTGGATGGTTTGAAGCTTTCTGTAATTCTTTCTGTTACCCTCAGGGCACACTGAAAAATTACCTCTTTGTAGAGTCTTTGGGATACGATGCAGTCCCAGATCAGACATTTTGCTATTAAATAAAGAGTCTGATAAGCCTAAAAGCATTGAATTTGGTATTTTGAATCTCTAGAGGCCAATACCCGTGTGGATCTATTTGGACTAATTTACTGAACTATTTAGTTTCTCCTTCTGCATAACAACCATTCCACCCCCAGCATTACCAAGTCAGCTCTGCCTCTCTGGCTGCCAGGAATAACTTTGCTTTGCATGGATAATTAACTGGATTGAGTAACAGAAAAAAAACCCCATTTTATTTCCACACAGTGGTAATAATAAATCTGTTACTACTTTTGGCTTTCCATGTTATTGCCATACTTGGGTATGTCTTAATGAGGAAGTGGCTTCCTTTGGCTGAGTTCAAATACCAGCACAGAGGCTGCCCCAAGTTCAGGGCTGGGCGGGTGAGAGGAGGGCAGAGGGGGCTAAAACCAGGCAGGCATTCCTGCCACAAATAGGTGTCTTTTTCATCACCCCCCGCCACCGGTAAGCTGTAAATTTCCAGACTTTGCAACAAGGTAGAACTTGGGATTTCTGATTGTGTCAGAAACAAAGCTTTGCTCAGATGATGGAAATCTTGCAAACCAATTTTTTTTTTTTTTAAACCAAAATTTCCTGAAATTTTAAAAAGGAAAAAAAAAAAAAAAAACCCTCACGAAATAATACTATGTTGTGGGTAATATAGAATTTAAAGTAAGGCATCATTAGAGTCTCCCTTATATTACACCAGTTTGCATGGAAAATAAATGTATTAGTCTCTTAAGGATTGTATCGCTAGAACAGATGGTCTATTTATACGGCATAGAACTTGACCTGAGTAAACTCTGCTCCCACATATGGTGTTCCTGGGTCCTTGTTGATGTAACCATCAGGTTTTTTTGTATATGAATGTTTTCAAAGTATCTGAGAAACAGCAATGGATGAATTGTAAGCAACAAGAATATTTCTTGTATAGCACGATGCTAAATATGTGTTTTATGCCCTAAAGCAGGATAGGAAGTTATGCAAAAATACATGAAAATATGAGGGCAGTGTGAGTCGTGTTGAACCATGTTGGAAGATCGGTGTATGNAAAGATTTGAAAACACCCCAAAATTGCAAGTGATTCACAGTTTTCATAAGGCAGAGAACTGATACGAAAATTCAGTTTTAAAATTTTGTTGTTCCAAAAATATTACTTTTCTCCAGTTAAAAACCATGAAATGTTCTTGGGTTAACATAAAATACGACATTTTGATTTCTCTGACTTTTTTTCCTCATTAGCAATTTGAATTTGAGAAAACTGCAGCTTCCTTTGGGTAAAAAATCCCAACCAACCAACCAACCAACCAACCAACCAACCAACCAACCAACCAACCAACCAACCAACCAAAACAAAACAGACAAAAAGAAAAAAAAAAAAGTGTTTGTGATATTTAATTCCTAGTTAGTTACCCTGGTAATTGTGAGGGCAGAAACCAGCAACAAGGAGCCTGGCCAAGATACCTGCAAAGCCTTGGACAAATACCCGAAGGCAGGAAGCCTTCCAAGGACAATAAGAACTGATCCCTTATCCCATCTGCAGACATCAACCCATCTGCAGACCTCCAAGGACTATTTGCATTTGACAAGATTTGTGGTTTCTGTGTATTCCCTACCTTGTACCCAAAACCTGTTTGGCAAGACCTATTGTTCCCCTCCACC
>VWZG01002682.1:0-32564 GCA_013396735.1 Grallaria varia
TGGCTCCTCTTCTCCGCCTCGCCGGCAGCCGGGATGAGGCTGGGCTGCGGCAGCGCCGCCGCTGCCGGGAGGGCGGCGCGGCCGTTCAGCCTCTCAGCCCGGGCGGTGCTCAGGTAAGGGGGTCGCGGCCGTGAGGCGCCAGGCGAGCTGCCCGGAGGAGCCGGGCCGTGCCTCGGCGCTGAGGCCACCGGGGCCAGCGGCTGCCCGTGGCACGGGCCGGCGCGGGGTGACCTTCCCGCGGTGCCCCGAGACGGGCCCGGCCCTGCAGGGCCGTGCGGCGCTCCTGCTGTCGCCGTGGCGGCGGCACCGGAGCGCTCCAGGGCCACCGTCCGCCGAGCTGTGCCTGCCCCGCTGGGTCGTGCCGGGGCTGCGGGCCGGCCCGCGGTCGGTGTGACCCGGAACCCCGTTGGAATGAGTCATAATGTTACGGGACGGTAAACCAGCGTTCCTCATGTTCAGGCGAGTTTTCTAAAAGGCTATGACCTTACCAAAGTTGCCTTTTTTTTTTCTTCTTTTTTTTATTTCCTGTGGAAATCTGGCGAAGCTTGTGGTAGAAATACAGCACATAATAGAGACCCAGTACTGAAGATCTCTTCTGCCTTTGATACAGTTTTTCCGCTACTGAAGAAGACTTGAGCATCTTTCTGCAGGGAAAGGCTGGACGTGGCGCTTGGTGCAGTGGTCTGGTTGTGATGGTGGTGTTCAGCCACAGGTTGGACTCGATGATCTGAGGCCTTTTCCAACCGAATTGATTCTGTGTTCCAGGTGTACAGAACCCTTCCTCTCACCAATATGTATGAGTAGGTGCTTCAAAGTGTGTTACATCTGTAGACTTTTAATATTCCACACTCCACAATTACAGTTTTGTGACGCATAGTCAAAGACTGTTTATGCACAGCCTTCTAGCTTGTAGTTTGTCTGTTTGAAGATAGGTCAGAGTCTACAGCACACTTTCAGTATTTAAAACGCGCAAATTTTAGAAGCCTGATTTACATGGTTGTCCTTGAGTTGGAACAGGACCCACAATCACCTGCCCAGCATCAGGGTCTGTTTCAAGAGGGTTGGGTAGCACCCTCGCTATCAAAGCTGTTTCCATAGTTTGCTTTTAAATTCTCCTCTAGGTGCTCTTTAACTTTATTCCAGCAGAAACTTTTCATGTGGAAATAACTTTTTATTCTAGGAGTCCCATGTAAGATGGGTAAATTGCTAGTCTGATCTCTTCTCTGAGTGACCGTGCTAATGATCAGTTGATTTTGAAGTCCCTGATTTGCAATTTTTAATTAAAAGTCTTTGTAAAATACTGTCAGTTTTTTAAAAGTTATTAAAATTTAATGAACAGGGTAAACATAGGGGAAAAAAGAATACTAGAAAAGGAAAACATTGCCTTGCCTGATAGTAACATAAGACCTGCAATCCCTCAGGCCTTTCACAAACAGCCTGAATACAGACTGGAATTTATTTACATGCGTTTTGCAAGCACACCGGCAAAAAAGCAAGTATTTCAAATATGTTGTTTATATACTCCGTGTCATAACCTGGCTGAGTGAGCTGGGAGAAAAGGAAAATCTTTGTATATTATTTTCTCCATTTATGTGCGAGTTATTTTCTCTAGTCCTGCCATTTCTGAACATCGTATTGTTTGAGACCCAGTTCCTGACCTTTATATAGTCAGCCAGTGTTATTCCAGCAAAAAGATACATCATTGTTTGTATATTTAAAATTTACTGTATTTGTGCCTAGAGGATGAAGACCTCACTATACGAAACATCTGAGGTGATTCTTGTGAGCAGAGGTGCTTAAAGGTTTCAGTGAGGCATCAGGCATTATATTTTCATTTCCATTTCCTCGTTTGCCCCATTTTTTTTCATTATCCTTCTGTTTCATTTCAGGGTGAACAGTAGTTGTCTCAGAATTGTTTTATACCAGTTTGGATAGATGTACAGTGTTTTTGGTGCACAGCATAATTACTGCATGATTTAAAGATTAGTTCGGGTTTATGCCCTCTGTATTTTAATTGAGGCCTGTGTAATAGTTTCATTCTTTAAACTCTTTAGGCATTTAGGGCTGTTGGATTTGCTGTTTATTAAAAGATCTGGAAATAACAGAGTTGGTCTTGCCATGTGCAACGCCAGGCTGCAGTTGTTATGTTTTGTTCGGGGGAATGTATGAGGTGATTCTTAACTTGGAGGTAATCTCATATTCAAAAGGATTACCTCTTTTAAGGAGGAAGAGGTAGCTGTCAGGATTCTTGCAGTATTTACTCTTTTTTTGCACTGGAGAGGCAACAAACAGCATTTACAGTTCTCTGGTGCTCTTCTGTGCATTTGCAGTATGCTCAATTTAAAGTATCCTAGTGAAGCTTGATAAAAAAGCTGATAGTACTGTGACAGCCATATGAGGAAATTAATTCTATTTTCCATCTGGTGAAAAGGGTTTATCTGAGAATGACTTGGGGTATTTATGCTCTGTGCAGATAACACAAACTGTGTTTTGTCCTTCCTGATAATCCCGAGGCTACTCATATGTGCATAGACCTGACACGTTTCATGTTAATTGCCTGTGACTAGTTCACAGCATGTTGTTATTTGTTTAATTGTTTCTCTTCAGGCAAATAATGTCTGGGTAGACAAAAGCCACACTACTTGAAAGTTATAAAGCCAAAGTATTGTTTTATGCAGGTGTGAATTTTATTTTTTTTAATGGTGTCTCCCACTCATTGAGAAGGTCAGTGTGAGTTTTGAATGTCTGACTAGTCTGATTATTACACACGCACACTTCTGAAAGGATTTTCACGACTCAGTACAGCCTCAGTGATTTTTTTAAATTAAACATTTTGGCTACATGAAGGGTGATAAAGGCAGTAATAGCAGAAAACTAGATCCTGTTGTGAGACTTAAGAAGGCTGTGTCTAAATTAACACAAATAAATTTTAGTTTTCAGTTATCAATCAGGGTGGATTTAGGTCCTGTAGAAAGATTAATTGCATCAGTCTTTAACAAAAGTCAGTGACTTTTGAAGAAGTGATATTTTGGTTTGTCTCCTTGCTGCGTGCCATACCAGTTAGGCAAGCACAGCCAGGGTGCAGGTCCACAACTGGCTGAAGCAAATGGAAGGTTGCTCCTACTAAAAAAGGAATCCCACTGCTGTTTCCTCTTTTTTATTGTGGGCAGTGGCACTTTTGTCAGTTCTGCTTTCTGGTCCAGCTGGGACTAGTGTTTGTTTTTATGGTTAATTTTCATCCAGATCAGCAGAATGAATTGACTTGTGATAATATTGATGTAAGTATGATGGCAGGGCAATTTGAAGTGGAGATCACTCAAACCTACATTTTTATACTTTAAAGAGATTGATTTAATCTGATCGTGAAGCTTAGATTGTGTCATTGAATCATAAAGTTTCAGTAACACAACTGTTCTAAACTAGTGTAAATTTTGTCTAAGGGTCAGATCTGACTGTACCAGTTCTGACATTCATGCGGCCATTGACCTCTGGAGGTTGGCTTTCAGCCAGTTTTGTTTCCATACCCAGTTTACCTCATGACAGTATGAGTGCTGGAGAGAGAAGGAACAAAGGAGCAGGGGCAGGAATGTTCTTGTGACACTGTGGTGTTGCACCAGATTAAATTGTAATCACATGTGAAGGCAGTTTCAAGTAAGTTTTGAAAACTGGGAGTTGGCTTGTCATTTACAAAAGTTCCAGTGATCTAACAGATGGCCAGACATCTTGCTGTTTGGTCCATTTTACTTGTGATTGCCTCATCCTATGGTAGAGTAAAGGGTATATTTAGGATATTGGAATAAATATTTAGTACTTGCCATGTACTGAAGATGCGCAGAAATGCAAGTACATCTCTCATTGCATTTCCTGTCACAGATGTGCTTGTCATCTTGACAGAAATATTTCATCAAGGGAGAGTGTACTTTGAGCTCTATAAGGGCTTTTTGAAGCAGTTTTAAATTACACTGTCAGTGGTTTACTTTGGCTCTCAGAATGTGACCCTTTCCAGATGTAGTCTAAACTCATCAGTCTTAAACTCCCAATGGAGGTGGTGCGTTTTGTACTAGTTTATTTAAGTAGGCTGTTGTTTCCTTGGTTCTGCTGTGGGAAGTGTTAACATAGCAGAGGAGAAAAACAAAAAGCAGAGTGATAACTTAAACCCCCACAGAATGGTTTGCTGGAGGTGGTCCTTGGAAATCACAGGTGACTGTGTGATATTAATTACATTTTGTAAAGATATATCTTTAAGACTTCAGAATTTTATTACAGTGCATGCTTCAATTGTATTGCAGATCAGCAAGATCAACCCTTCTTTATAAGTTATAGTTTTGGAATGAAGTAATAGTTAATAATAGCTTGTGTCTGCCTTCTGGAGAATGGACTGAGGGATGATAGGAAAAGAATTGAGCATGACATTATAATGAATCATCATGGCACACAGTGCTGCCAACTGGGCTTACAGTTGTGGCAAGTATGTAAAGTCTACAGCAACAAACATTTCTAGCTTCATAGCTTCATATTGCTAAGAAAGCATCTTCTTTTACAGCCAGTTACAAAAATAATTTGTTCACTGATGTTCCAGCATGGCCACTTTCAAATTTTTGCTTTAATATTCAGCTCTACAGCTTAGAGTTTACCAGGGGATGACTTGGTTTTCAAGTTTGTATCTTTTTCATACAACGGATTACTCGAGGCCCACAGTTACTAAAAAGAGTACAGGTAATAAGGAGCATATGGTTCCTAAGTATGGATTTCACACAGAAACATAAATTTTTGCGTCACCTTTTGCTTGTTCTGTTTGTATCTCTCATCTCTTAGCAGATTTCTTCCCTGTCCATCCAACAAGTTCTTGTTTTGCTCACTTACTATAGGAAAGAAAATAGTCTGTTTAAAATAGAACAGACTTTATTTCATTAGCATATTTAAAGCCTTCCTTTAATTTGCATGTGAAATAACATAATACTGAATCCAAAAACCTCAATTCTTTTCATATTAAAAGCTTTAAGACATTTTTATGCAGACTGCAAGAGTTTTTTCTTAAATAATTGTCTGAAAAGCAAAAGCAGAAAAATACACGACCTTCTTTCTTTGAAACCAATGTAAAAACTTTGAACTTCACTAGAATTAATATTTACAAGTCAAACTCCTAAGAGAATCTATGCCTAAAACCAGCAGAATGTTTTTGGAATATTTCCAGTTTTGGCAGAAGAATAGAATTAAGTTTTGGAACTAATAGAGTAAAATATCTAAAATTCTAAGCAGAAATGGGAAAACTTACAATTTATCCTAAATGATAATGATGAGAACAAGAGGTATTTCATAAATCCAAAGCAAGAGTCCACAGAAAGGCAGGGGGAGAAACATTGAAAATAAGCTCTTTTATTTGTTAAAAATAAAAATATTGTGCCTAAAATAATATAGCTCTGATGTTCTTTGGCGAAAGGCAAGACATCAAGATACCATATATCTTCTAGTGACAAACTCAAACCAAGGTGGTTTTTTTTTCATTATTTTTCATGATCTTTGTTCAATGTACAACACTAAATGCCTGTACCTGTAACAGCTTTTACAAGCCAATAACTTAGGTTTCTCTCCTCTTACAGTTGATAGTGATTATTAGTTTAGTAGTAATCAATTTTTAAGCTCTAAAAAGTTCTAGAATTCTTTAATTCTGTTATGTAATTTTCTTCTTCAGCTCAGAAGATAAAATAACTGTTCATTTCATAAATCGCGATGGTGACAAACTAACAGCCAAGGGAAAACCTGGAGATTCACTGCTGGATGTTGTTGTTGATAATAATCTAGACATAGACGGTTTTGGTAAGTAGAATCACTGAATACTTTATTCAGTGTCTAGAAGTTATGTTCCAGTTTATGCATAAATATTTATAGTATCATTTAGGTTGGAAAAGACCCTTAAAATCATCAAGTCTAACCATAAATGAGTATTTATTCATGAATTTATATATAAAACCTAGTTGTACTTTATTTGGATTTTCTCCTCTTTTTTTTTTTTTTTCCTGCAGANCTTTTTTTTTTTTTCTCCTGCAGATGCATAGAATGTTTTGGTTCAAGTTTTTAAAAAAAATTGGGGTGATCTTGGCTTGAATATTAAAGGAGGAGAATGCGAACAGAGTGCTGTCAAGGTGGAATGTGAAAGATGCCACCTGCAGACTCCTTTGAGCTGAAAGATTCTGGAGGCAACACAAAACTGATTTATTTCTAAAAGTGGATGGTTACTTTTGTAGTGCCATACTGTCTCAGTTTATTATCAGGCTTTTTGTAGCAAAGTTTGCTGTAGTATTTGAGTGTGAAGTCAAATAAACAACCAAATCCGTGTCAGTTAGCAGGGAAGAGCAAGAAGTTTAATTCATATTAAAGAGCTGGAGTAAAGGAGACCAATGCCCTGGTGAAATTCTAACTTAGTATGAGTTTTATTTAAAATTAAAGTAGGAGGAAGTTATAATTTCTCCCTGTTTCTTCAAACATTTGCACTTCCCATAGTTTGCATCATAGAATGGTTTGGGTTGGAGGGGACCTTGAAGATTGTTTAGTTCCAAGCCCCCTCCAATGGGCACCTTCCACTAAACCACGTTGCTCAAAGGTAGTTCCATTGAAGTTGTAGGATTCTGCCCATACAAAGCAGTGGTATTAGGAAAGGACAATTAAATGCCTCGGGAGAGGTATTTATATGAATATGAGCTAAAGAATTAATAGAACTAAAGCAGGAAATGGAAGTACAATTTGCAGGACTGAATGTGTAACATGAAGCAACTGGAGGAAAAAAAATGGAGCATTTTAGCAATTTGAAATCTGAGTTGTGTTTTAGTTAAGTGCAAGTAAGTTTTAATGCTAGTAGTAAAATATTTTATATTATTTAAAATCTCATACTCAATATCTGAGACAACTCTTATGTCTAGAACTGCATACATCTGGGGAAGAAGAATTGTCTCTTGAAAAAATTTGTAATGCATTGCATGAACTAGCTTTATGTGTTAACTTACTAAATGACTCATAGGCTTATGGCTGGTCTGCTTGTATCCTACAGTAAATGTTCTGTCTGTAAGTATCAGGCATTGTTGTAAAGTGGGAAAAAAATGCTGTCAATAAACAGAAGCCAAACTGAAAAAAAAATGGAATACTGTTAGAATCTTTAATTATTATAACATATGCTCTATTTATAACATATGCTAGTCCCATTTCAATAATCACTTGCTAATGAACATCATACTAGGGCAGAGAAATAATGCAATAATAATGTATGTTCTGTCTTTAGAGAAAAAATGAGGGAAAAGTAAAATGTAAACCTTACCTATTTGCTTCTATCACTAGGGGGCATCCCATGTGCAGTAATAATAATAGAAATATCTTTATACAAAGGCTTACTAAACTATTGAATGATTTGTCTGCACTCAAATTTGTTTGTTACTGCTCACTTTACAGTCGTGGAAAGACCTTCCACTGTCCAAAGAAACCGATCAGTGTTCTTTCCATCCCTCCTTTCTCCTTCCCTTGCCTTCCCAACATTCAAGATTCTTAAACTGCTGACAAGGCAAATTTTATATTTGGCACTTTATTTAAACTACTTTCTCACTTGCATTTGAAGACATGATGTATTTTAAAAATCAAATGTTCTAGTACAGTGTTGTTCTTAGTTTGAATATATGCTGTTGATACTGTTACTGCATGTAACAGCATTATGTGCTTTCTGTGTGGTTCTTGTGGTCTGATGATAAATTTTACTGTTTCTTTTCATAGCAGTGGTTATGCATGCAATCTTGCTTTCCTTATTTCCATATGAGTACAGAGGTGATGTGGTCACAGTATTGTTGGTTCTGCTTTCCCTGGAAATGAATAAGTCAATGAAAATTGGCTAATGTGTTACCTGCTTCTCTCCTACCAATTTAATTCAGAGCCTGATATTTGTGTGCCCCAATCCCAATCTCCAGTATTCAGCCTTTCCCTGGCCCCACTGAAGTTGCATGTTTCCTTTTCAACAATGTGAAGAGCTTGGTGCCAGTCCAATACAGTGACAAATTTTTTACTGTTCAAACTTTTACTGTCCTTTGATGACCTAATTGCTGTAGTATGTAGGTGTAGTTGACACTTGTTCAGCTCAACCCTAGCAAATTATTAGATCCTTGACTTGTGCTGGATTGTCTCGTAATACCTGTAGGCCTCTTTAGCACAGACAAAACCATCTCTCTCTGGCCTGTCTTTGTTGTTGGGAATTAGTGTTCTGTTGAGTGAGAAGAAACACCAAGTATAAAATCCCTTCTTCCTGTACTTCCGAGGAATTTTTTATGTGTAGCAGGTATCTTCTGTTAAACTTCTGGAGGAAACCTTCTCAAAACCAGGAGAAAGAGAGATAAGAAGGATCAGCCTTGGAAATAATCAAGTAGTGTTGATTGACAGTGTTGTCTGCATTTGCATTCTTATAGCAGAAACTTTTCTTTCTTTAAATGGAGGAAAGTGAAATAGTTAACTATTTTAACTAATTACAGCATTTAAGTAGGTCTTAATGTTATGGGAACTGTAGAAATACTATTGACAGTTGAATGCAGAGTAAGTATCTCAATGTGGGAATATATGAAACATCAATTTTACTAATCAACAGACACTTTGTGTATGAGACATACATGTAGGATTTCTTCTGAAATTCTGATGCAATTTGAAACTTGGATTTTCTGTTCTTGATTTATTTTTATTTAGGTGCATGTGAAGGAACGCTAGCCTGTTCAACTTGTCATTTAATATTTGAAGACCACATATTTGAGAAACTAGATGCAATTACTGATGAAGAGATGGACATGCTGGACCTGGCATATGGCCTCACAGAAACGTAAGGCAACTAACACGTCACTACGTCAAAGAATGGAAAGAAGAGTTTGCAGATGATGCAGTCCAATATTCTTGGGGCACCTTAATCAGCTTTTAATGAATAGGTGGATTCTATTACAGACATGGGACTGCCAAGTTTAAATATTGTTTATCCAAATTCATACTAAAAAGATGTCAGTTTTGCTTTTGTAACCAAAAAGTGCCAGTTGCCAGTACTTGTCTTCAGAGGTGGCTGGTGCAAAAACCGTAGATACTAAAGTATGACTGAAAACCCAGTTCCTTCAACAAAAGCTCTGCTGCTGCTATCCTGTGTGTGAATTCTCTTGTACTTGTTTCTCTTCCCCTCTGTTTTTTGTCTCTGTTAGTCTGTAGCTAGTTAATTTATTTTATGAATGTGTTTACATTAGTATTTTAGGCTTTGGTCAGATCTTCTTTTCACAGAATCACAGAAGGGTTGCGGTTGGAGGGGACCTCTTGAGGTCAACTGGTCCAACCCCCTGCTCAAGCAGGGCCACCTAGATCTGATGCCCAGGATCATGTCCAGATGGCTTTTGGATATCTGCAAGGATAGAGACTCCACAACCTCTCTGGTAGTTATGTACATTAAGATCCTTCCTCCAAGCCTTCCCTAGGACAAACAGTGTCCCATATGTCAGTGCACCTACTTGTCATGCTTTGACTCGTATCAGATGCTCTTGGTGCACACAAGCCAGATTGCTTTTTGGGAGAAACTGATCATGAAGTGTGCTCTGACTGTTGAAAGGCATTAGAATTAGACTAGCAGTAGTCTAAAGTAACTTTCTGTTCTGCATCACCCCCACCATCACACATCTTGGTAATCAGGGTGTAATCCCAGACCCGTTCCTAGTGGGCTGCTTTACTTGCTGGTGTGCAAGTAGCCTTTATCATAGACCATGTCCACAAGAGCAGTAGGCAGCTGTGCCTTACAAGGTTTCATAGGCCCTCTTCTTCATCCTTCAGTGGAACTGCTTGTTGTTTTTGAGAATCTTTCCAGTGTTATCAAAGGCTTTATACCTGGCCTGTACAGCATAGGATTTTTTATGTTTCTGCAAAGAAGTGCTCTGAATTAGCTCATGTCTCCTTATATTAGTAGTGGGAATCCTGTACACATCACTTCTGTTTAACAGTACACTTTCTTACTTCAGACAAATCTGAACTTTTATGGAAGGTTGTAAAGGCAAAGAAGTCAAACTACATACTTGTTGCAGCTTCTTTTGTTTTATTCTTTTTCCCGTCTCGCAAAAGCCCATTATCAGTTTTGAAAAAATCATAAGCATATTAAGTGTGAATTTCCTTCACTCTTACCATCTACCATAATTCTCCTGAATTTTTAGGTTCAGGCTAAAATAATTCCTAAATAGCTCTGAAGGCAAGTGATCTAATAAAAACCCTTTTACTTTGGCTATCCTTTAATTAAAGGTTTAAAGCAAGGAGATTTTACTGAATAAACTAGAAAACAGTAGAAAGAGCTATTTATTTAAATATTTCTATTTTCTCTCTAAGTTCTTCATACCAAATTAAGTTTTAGACCCTCTGAAGACGTTTGGTACTTCTATTAGATTTTCCTAGCATCATGTGTTCTTCGTATGGTCAAGGACCTTTTGTGTGTGTGAGAGGATAACTCTTCTGGAAGATGGAGCTTTAAGTGACTAGTATTTGCTGCAGATTACCTGAGCTCCTGTGCTGATATAAATCTGTGTAATGGAGATGCACTTCTATGCTCTGCCAGAGGTATAAGGACAAAAGCTTGTTCTTGTCAGTGACTCTCTATTTGGGAAAGTTTCAGCTAGTAACTGCCATGGGAGTAATATTTTTTAAAACGAGGGATTAATTAGAAAGGTTAGAATGAAATAGTTTTGATTAACTGCAGAACAGTAGAGATTAATAAAAGTAGTAAGATAGGGGGAAGCAAACTCTGGCAAGTTAAATGTTTAAGAAGAATACTGAAGCAAAAAGCTGAAAAACAACTTGCCAAAAGTAGAAAACTATTTTGTTTCTAATATATCAGAAGCAGGAAACTTTGACTACGTAAAGAGCTGGTGGGTGATGTAGAAGGTGCACTTAAAATAGAAAAAGATAACATAAAAGCAAAGCTTCTTTTGCATTGTTGTCTCTAGAGATGTTACAGCATGTCCATGTATTGGAAGGTTTCTTTGCAGAGGGCTTCCTGGAGTATTCTGTGATCTTGTTTCAGACTAATGTATCCGTAGAAGTATTACAGCAGAGAAGTAAAACACCTAGTAACAAATGGTAATGGCTACGTAGAATTCACCCAGGAGCTCTACAGGAATTCAATATGGCATTTCTGAAATGGTGTCTCCAAGGTTGTTGGTTTGAGACTGCTTCCACATCAAAGGAATGGGAAGGTAGCAACCCAGCTTTTAAAATGAGATAATCGAAACTGAAGAAAATACAGAAGTTCCATACTGGACACTTTAATCTTGTGTCTGTATTGGTTTTCTATACTATCTGCTGTGGGTAAGGAAAGAATTCAACAGAGCTTTTGTAGATAAGTAATTGGTTAAGAAAAATCATCTTAGAACAAGGTAGAAGTATTAGGCTGTCTGGTAAGAGTATATGATCTACAGTGTGATCTAAAAGGTATTGGTGCTAGTGTTTAATAAGTGTATTTATGGAAGCCTCAGGAAAACACAGTGAAGTGTAAGGTTTGTGTATAGTGCTACGTTACTCTGTGGTAATATCAATAACTGTCAGTTATGTCAGTATGTCTTCACATATGTGAGGATCTTGTACTACTGAGCAGTAGGAAATGATGTTTGGTGTTAAAAGGTGCAGAAAAATGCATGTGGAAAGGTGGATAGAAGAGTGGTAACATTTACATTCTTGAAATAGGCTGTCAGGTAGCTAGTGTCTTTCTAGGGACTGGTGCTACAAAACTGTTCATCCTTGATGTTTTCAGTATTCTATACTTGAGTACTAAGACACAGACATTGAACTAAAAATATCCCAGCAATAAAAGTGGCCTCTGACATCTGCAGAATTTCATTGTTGTATTAAGTCTTTTGATTTTAATTGCTTGCATGTGACATCTTTTGTTTTTATTCATACTAGGTAGGTAGAAAAATGAAGGATGGCATCCCTTCAGGTGCCTTGAGTGTTTATACTTCTCCTTCCTGTGTTTCTTATCTTTTCACTCTTACTTTTCTGTCTTAATGACCTAATCTTGAGCTTTTTAGTTTGAAAACATTGGACTGTGGATGAAGGGATTATGCTGTTCTTTTTCTGATGCTTTCATTCAGATTTATTGCCTTCATCTCTTTAGAGGTGCCAAATGCCACCCCCTAAAAATGGGTCACCCTTTTTATATATTGTCTCAGTAAGCAGGAAGTACTCAGTGTACAACTTTTCAATGTGCTGAACTCTGATACTGAACAGAAATCACTATTGTTGCCGTACAGACCTCTGCTGATGCATGTGGTTTTCTACTGGGCTTAAGACCACGCATAAGAGTGGCTGTTTCTAATCCATGACATGGATGTTGTAGGCATAAGGGGATGAATGCTGTGAGGTACCTGGTGGGCCAGTACTAACAACATTGTCATATTTCCCTACAGATCACGTTTAGGCTGCCAAATCTGCTTGAAGAAATCAATGAATGATATGACTGTTCGAGTACCAGAAGCTGTTGCTGATGCAAGACAATCAGTAGATATGAGTAAAAACTCCTAAAAGAAAATACCTTGGGGGTTTTAAAGAAGTTTAATTATTTTTATAACTTATTTTTAAATGTGTAATTAAATATGGAAATTTACATACTTGTGAGTTATTTTATATGACTATCAATATTAGATCAATGCTATTTTAATTTTCTTTATAGAACCTCTTATATTTTTACGCTTAAAATGCAATAATACTTCTTATAAATAATCATCATATTATAAACATTAACAACTGTATTACAGATTTCATATAACATTTTTCTGCCAAAACATTTTATGACCTCTGAAAACTGGATCACTTTTCCAAGACTTCTCCTAAAAAAACCAGCCATTAGTATTTCTAGGTTTCAGACCTGGATGTGTAAAAAGACAAAACTTGTAAGACTGCATGGGATCTTTTTGAAGTGTTGTCATTAAAGATGGTGTGCTCAGAGCTAATTTACATGTTCAGTAAACATGATAATTCCTTGGCAAATAGTGAATTTTCAGGGTAAGAATTTTCCAAACTTTGGAATCTTAGTGAGATGTGTCACATTTTGTCTTGCAAAAATACTGCTAAACTGCTGAATTCTGGGGGCCGTGTTATGGTTTAACCCTGCAAGCATCTAAACACCACACAGCCATTCACTTGTGCCCCACCACTGCCTGACACCCACTCCAAGTAGCAGGGGATAGGATAAAAGAATTACAATATACAAAGCAAGTGGTGCACAGTGCACTTGCTCACCACCTGCTCACTGCTACCCAGCCCCTTCCTGAGCAGTGACCCCTGGCCAACTTTCCCCCAGTTTAATATTTTTCGTGTGACACCATCTGATCTGGGGCATCCCTTTGGTCAGTTGGGGTCACCTGTCCTGGCTGTGTCCCCTCCCAACTCTTTATGCACCCCCCCGCCCACTCGCTGGTGGAGTGGAGTGAGGACCTAAAAAGTCCCAGACTTAGTTGTTTGTTGCTAGCCTTGTTAACACCAAAATACCAGTGTGTTATAAACATTATTTTCATTATAAATCCAAAATGCAGCACTGTACGAGCTACAGGGAAGAAAATTAGCTCTCTCCCAGCCAAAACCAGGACAGGCTCATGCAGAATTTTGGCACCTGCAGCTTAGCTGTTGCCCAAATCAGGTGTCATAAACCTCAACAGTATTTACACTTGACTACACCACAAATACAGGGATATGCAGGGCTTAGAAGTGTGAAGCCTTGCAGCTGTCTAGTGGGAGAACATAGCCACTAGATTTGCAATTTACCTGTCAAATTCTTGCTGTTCTCTGAAGATGGCCGAGTTGCAGTTGAAGGGGGCAATGTTTGTCAACATAAGATTTGTTCTGAAATCTTTATCCCTTCCTCAGTTTTGAGCTTGTGAGGAGGCAGTCTAGGGTGCTCAGCTTGAAGAGATTCCTAGTTTCTGGGCCTTCCTCTCAGGATCATTTAAGTAACGGCTGATGTAAAATGACCGAGTCTATTTATTCCATAAAATGGGCTAGGTTCCCCAGAAGGTATAGGGAGACACCCATAGTGAGATGATGTGGACTGATGATGAAGAGCTTTCAGTTGAATGTTGTTTTAGTCTTTCTAAAGTAGCCCAAAACAGCAATGTCTCTAAGACTATTATTCTCTCCAGCTTTACCAAAATACTTAAATGAGCTGGTTGTCACCTATGGTTGTTACCCTTACAAAGTAATTTTTATATTTTGGGCATATTTATATACATTTATATATATATAAACCCCATGTTTATTTACATTTGAATTATCTAGTGCATTCATTAATGCTTTATTTGAACTGATAACAATGACATCTGGACATCTTTTGTTGCATTATTATTTATATATGTGGGTTTGAAATTATTTTTCCAGTATGCACTGCTGGGATTATTTTGAGCTTCATAAAGAGGAAAAAAAAACCCCTCTATTAAAATTAATATTTTCTAGAACTGTATTGAAAA
The DNA here is from genome assembly GCA_013396735.1 of Grallaria varia. Lineage (NCBI taxonomy): Eukaryota > Metazoa > Chordata > Aves > Passeriformes > Formicariidae > Grallaria > Grallaria varia. Next base: position 14,487 of record VWZG01002682.1, read on the forward strand.
TAATGTGGGTCAGAGTCTTTGATTTCCTCTCTGCCTTCTTTCCTTCTGTTACCTTTGGTTTTGCCCTAATGCAAGATACAGCAAGGTACAGAACTTAAATCATACAGGGTTTTCATAATACACTTGTGATCTCACCTAATTCAAACCATGGCTTTAGAGCTGAAATTTTCAGGCTTTTAGAAAAGCACAGAGATCAAGGTCATGGAGAATGGTGGGCATAAATTGAAGAAACGTTCTGAAGATGCTGCTGTCTTCCTCTTCAGCTGCTGTGACTAACCATAATTTTGAGGTTGCATTCACACAGTCAGGCACTAAGGTAAATCTCACTTTATATTGTCTTTGTCCTGAGCTCAGTAATCATTATTAAATCTTGACTTCTTTTTACATGAGACACAGCGCATTAGCTTCCAAGAGAGGGAACTCGGGTCATAACTAGATTTACCATGAGTTCTTAACATCAGAAAGAAATCCAAGGTTTCAGTATAGCTGTGAGGTTTAGGGGTAGATGTTCATACTGAGTTCTGAGGTCTTCTTGGGGTTTGTTTTGGGTTTATGGGGGATTTTTTTGTTGGGTTGTTCAGGGTGTTTTTCATACAGCACCAGGCGCTCCCTGTGGGAATCTTGAAGTGCTTAGCACTGTGTTAAACAAATGTGAAACAGCCCTCATGTGACAGTTTTCTTTCTAAGCCAGGGTTATTTCATCACATGTTTTCTGTGTCAGCTTCTTGTTACAAAGACTTTGACTCTCCTGTGGTGTGCCTGTGGAAGGAATTATTCAGCACAGCAAGGCAAGAAAGGACACTTCGAATGGAAATCTCAGAAGGCAAAGGAACTGACTTGTACTTCCCCAAATGATCAGCTCAGATATACTAGTTTATTGTCAAAATGATTTGCAAATAAATCTTATTTTTGACCTCTTTCTGACACATTTTGTGTATATGGAGTTCTTTCTTCTCCAAGCCATTGAATGTATTTCTGGATGAAAAGTGGAACGTAACAGTTCACAGTGCACATTCCAGTCTAAGTATGAATTCTTGTGCAATGACACACATTTATACCATCAAAACTAGTTGAATACATATTTATTTCCTTGTCCAAACAAAATATTACAGGTAACTTGCTTTCTAAAACCGTTTCCTTTCTCTGTTAAAACAAGTTGGTGCCTCTCTTCTGTCACTTCCCACCTCAAAGTTACGAACAAATCAAAACTGATTTTGTTCCCTTTGATTCTAAACTTTAGTTTACAGCACGTGCTCAAAGTCTGGGGCTGAAACAGATCTTTAATTCACAAGCAGTGAATTAGGGGAGTGGTGAGTGTGCGTCTTCTGTTGCTTGGGGGTAGAAAGCTCCTTTGGATTGGGTTGGGTTTGTGAGGAAGCCAGGCCAAAAGCAACCTTCTGCCTTCCCAAGAGTGGGGCAGAGCTTGTCTGGCTCTAGGTTGTGCCCCATCCCTCCACTTTGTTAAACCACAGTCAGGCACAAACCAGCAGTCCCCACCTCTGTAACATTTGGTGCATTTGTGTGATGTCTAAAGGGGAAAGAAGGGTGTGCCTCACATTCCCGCATCACTGCGTCTCAGTATGTCAGAAGTTCCCATCATCTGGACTGCAAGCTGTCATGAGACAGAAAAAGGCAAGTTCTCCAGGCAGTTTCTGGCTTCTCAGACAGAAAAACTAAAAGTTCACTGTTTTTTGCTAAAAGGTGTCAAAAGATATAAGGCAGCTGTGTCCGAACTCAAATTACAGTCAGAGGCAAGCTGAAAAGGCTGTCCAAAAATTGCAGTGAAAGTGGGAGTGCTTGTCCTGCTCCCTGGTCCAGGATAGGGCAGGGAAGGATTCTGTACAGCCTGTGTTCTGCCCTCACAAGGGACAATGGTGTACAAAGATAGGGTAGACCAAAGAAAAATCCTCATTCCGTCGGAGAAAAAAGGAAAGAAATCTTTAAACAGAGAGAAGAGATGCTCAAGCTGTCACGGAGTTACCAAATAGTAGAAAACCTTGGGAACAGTCTGCAGCTGCTCTAGATGATTTCTCCTCAAATGATCTGAAAAGATGTAAAAGGGGAATGGGAATTTCCTGCATCATGGCAGGGACTGTTGTCTCTGTGGGTGGCCATATAGATCCATGTGCTGGTGAGGGCTGCAGTGCCTTGGTGCTCTTTCTCTCCCTAATGTGGTGCCAGGAGAGTGACAAGAAGCGTGGTCCATCCATAAAAGAATGGGCGTTGAAAGTAAGCCTGAGGTTTATTTTCTAATCCACTTGTGTTTTTATGAAGTTAACTGTGTGGGGTTTTTTTATGTGAACTAATCAAAATTTTAAAATTGTCTAAAAAGTCATTTCTAGACAGCAGTGATTTAGCATTTGAAACGGGGGCAAACTCTTCATCCAAGAACTGTTGCCTCATTGTGCTCGGTGGAGCATCTTTAAGACCGCCTTCCGCGGTTCCGGAAGCTCCCTGCACTTCAGCCCAGCTGTAAAAAATGTTATTCTGATCATTTACACTGCCCGTGTGCTTCCATGTGCCGTGTTACCTCAGTCGAGGGGGCGTCATTCCCCCTCTGCCCATCCCATTCCATAGTGCTGTGCCCCCTTCGCCGAGCAGGCGCTACGGCGCATCCCTCCCATCTGCTGGAGGCGAGACGGTAAAAAGGTGTTTGAATAGGCTTCGTACGACCTTCCTTAGGTCTGCTGAGACACACAGGAGCTTTCCCGCTTCTGGGAAAGAGCACGTTTGTGCCCGAAATTCTCTCGGCTGGTGCTGGCCCCAGGTGGTAGATCCCTGCAGCGCAGCGCCAGGAGGGATTAAAATTCGCGGATGGAAGCGGCGCAGGAGGCTAAAGCAGCCGTGTGTGTGAGCGCAGCTCGGGTCCCGCTCCCGACGGAGCTGCCTGCTGTGGAGCCGGCTGGGATGTCTTGCTGTGAAAGAAACGTGGCTTTGGTGTTACAGCGGAAAAGAGCTGTTGCTGGGTGAGGCCGGGCTGCCATGGCTCCGGGAACCCGCGCCCGGCCGGCGGCAAGGCTGGGCATGTGCTGCCCTAGACGGACAGATGCACAGACACACAGACGGGGTGAAATGCAGACAGAACACACGGCGCCAGCCATCTGTCCTGTGAGCCCCCAGCCCCGCAGACAGCACCCTCCATCTGGGAGCTGACAGGGAGCCTGTGCCATCGGCCGTGGGGATGGTGGCTGCCTGTGACAGTCCTGGGAGCAGCCCTGTCAAGGGCTCAGCCGGCTCTGGGTGGGGTTCTGGGGTTCCCCTGCCTGTCACGGTGCCGCTGTTCGTGGCAGCGAGCCATCGATTACATAACCTGATACTGTTCGGTGTGGGACGCTTGTGCTCCTGGTTTCTCCAGCACTGCAGCAGGCAAGAAAGGATCACTTGAGAAGTGATATCAACACGGGGATGCTGGTGCCACGTAAGTAACCTCTTCCAGGTACTCCACTCCAAGGAAGTCTGCGGGCACCCGTGGCCACCGTACCTGGGTTGCAGCTACAGCTGGATCGGTTTTCTTCCTTCTGGCAGCAAACTGCCACTGGGCTGAAGTTTCAGAGTTTGGAGAAGTGCGTGCGCTTCTCACTGAATGAAATGCCATGCTGTAGATGGCGTTCCTCTTTCAGGCTGTGTTTCATGGGAAATAGCTCTACTTAAGGACCCGGTTTTGGATCAAACAAATACCCAGATAAGTTGGATGCTCTTACTCCATCCAAGTGCATCAGAGCAGGTTTGGAGGTGGGTTAGCAGACTGTTTTCATTTTACCCTTCCTTGAGTAACAGCCCTGTTTTGTGTAGCTAAGCCAGCATTAGCTTTTGATCTGATGAGTGCTCATGGGCTTTACTGGTAATGGTTTGGAAGAACAAGGGCATTGCCTTCCTCAAAAACTGACTGGAGGGGAGAAAGAGAGAGGGAGAGCTGACAGAAGATCACAGTGATGCAGCTGCAGATTCTTGGATCCAGGAGAGAGACAGATACCACCCAGGGAGCACGCAATGGGTTTTGGCCGCAGATAAAGGTAGAAAGTGTCATCTCAGTGGAATGTTTAACAATAGATGAAAATAGCTGGTAAAGAAAACAAATGGTGTCACAGAGACAAGGCATATGGTAGCTCAAGAGTGATGGGGAAGCTCATTCAGGCTGTGGTTCAGTTCCAGGGACTGATGACTGTCGGGAGAAACACAGCAGGGGTTGGCTGGAGCAGGAGAGTCTCTGCTTCGAATATCAGCTTTTTTTTCCTTTCAGCATAATTGAGTTGTTATGATCATCACATCCATTGGATTTTTGTCAAAAAAGTAGGAAAAAACACATTCTGTCCTGGCATGGGAAATTAAAAACAATCAATGTCCCTTGCCTTGAAGTTTCCTGCCCTTCTAGGGCTGTCCTTCAAGGAGAAGGGCAGCAGAGGACTCTCTGAGGCAGAGGTCTGGGGAAGCAGAGCAAAACTGCCCTATGGGTGAATGTTGTCCTTGCAGGGAAGCTCAGGAGACTGGGATCTCCCTCTGCTGAGTGATGTATGCAGAAAATGTATTTCCAACTCGAAGAGCCTGTGTCTAAGAATTGAATGTAAGCTTCACATTAAAAACTAAATACCTCATCGCTGGTCTTTATTCTCTACTATTTTGCATTTTCTCAACTATTTGTCTTTGGATAAGAAGGATGGGAAAGGCCTAGTTTCTGAATTCCCTGTCATAGTACTTACTTTAGGAGGTAAAAATGCCTGGAGGAGGCACAAGGCAGCAGAGACCTTTACAGCAGCACACAGAAATGAAGTGGGAAAACCAATTACTGGGGAACAGGAGTTAAGTCTTAGAATAAAAGTATAGAGCAACTGCCAGATATGTGGTATGATATTGCACTGCTTATATAAGTGGTTAATCAGTCCTGCCAACTGCCCAGCACTGGAGTGCTCCTGGTTTGCCATAAAGCCACTATATATAATATGTTTAATCCATTTCGGCTTCCTTCCAGCTGAAGAGCCTCCATAATGGCTTTAGATCATGGGAACTTTTTAACATGAACCTTCCTCTGAAGATCATGTGCCAGAAATTCTTACTCTCTGGCAAAATAATTTTCCCATATCTTTTTGCTAGTGACTGAAGAGTCAGGTCCAAGCCTGAGGTGAGCTTGAGCTGCAGTGTAACCAGTGTGAGTACAGCTGCCCCAGCACTTGACATACTGCCCAATGCAGACACAGGCAGTAGTTCATGGTTTCAGCAATGAGAGGTTATTTCCCAGACCAATAGGGATTTTTTTCTCTTTCAAATCTGGAAGCGACTCAAAAATACACAGGAAGGTCTCTTTCTGTAAATTCATGGTCACCTTCAAGGTTGAAGGAGGTCTGCATTATTTAAGGACTTCATTCCTGGCACCAAATTTGGGTGGATGCTGCTCTGACAGCAGGTTTCAATCTGTAAACAATTGGCCCGAATCCACTGAGGGAAGAAAAAGACCAATCCTTGCCACTTGCTCCTCAGCTCTCCAAAATAAAGAGACTGGTATGTTTTGGTTTAGCAAAAATGTTGAAACAAATTACATTTGATACAAGTCACAGTACTATTTCAGAAGTGAAAACCACAATATTCCTTCCAGAGAATGCGGAATATTTAGAAATAAAAATAAACCACCTGGCCAGGCCCCACTGATGCATGCACTGAGCTTCCAGCCCTCTCTGTTGTTACCTCCTACGCTGCTTCTGCTGGAGAGCTCCTGATTTATTGACTGTTTCCTTCCCACTCCATTGCCTGCAGTTTCTCATGACTTCCACTCACTCAGTGGGTACATCTGTTCAGGGTTTTTTTTGTTCAGTTTATGTCCTTTTTATGGTGTTTCTTTGTCAGAGAGAAATCAGGTATCCTGCAAAAATTTCCTTTATACCACATTAAGTCAATATTTGCATTGAAAGCAAGCTCTGCTCATTTCAAAAATAACAGTATTCTTCAGATTTCTCTTACTTTCTGAGTAACCCTGATGCCTGGGATCCTTGTAGGGTAAATTGCTGGTAGAAATACAAGCCCTCCAGGTGCTGCTGGAGGAAAAAGGAAGGGGTGCAGGAGCAGCTCCTGTATCCAGTGCCACATCCTTGTGTTTCAGCACTGGCTGCAGCCCCTCTTCCATTCCCCAGGAGCTGTAGGAGGAACCCAGACCTTGACCCCAGCGTAGTGCTGCGGTATAGCTTGGTGCCCATGGCCATCGAGGAGCAGCCGAAGTGAATTTGTGGATCAGATGTATTCTCAGAGCCCTGCAATGCCAGAAAACCTCATGTTTCTGCTGCAAAGTGCTGGAGCTGCATTGGATGGCTGAGCACACAGCGAGAGACAATTTAATTAGTGACTACATGCAAACCTCATGTCTGAACAGCTTCAGCTGGGGCTGCATCCTCTGTGTGCTGCCTCTGCCAGGCACAGCTCGCTCTTCTAGTGCTAATAACTTTGATATGCTCCTTAAAAACATTATCATACTTACTTCTGAAGAGATGAAGCAGCAGAAATCTGGAGCCTGCTTCTTATTTTCTCCCAGGTTATCCATGGCTCTGATGCCATCTGTAATCTCAAAGTGCTCTTTTTTTAATTTCATAGCCTTGTTATTAGAGCTTTTGTCAAAAATCCCCATCACTGACAACTTCTCGAGGTCCTGGCTGAGAGCTTTTTGACTTCCAAACTGAATTTCAGGCTATTTTCTTGATTACTGCTTCCATTTTCTTGTGCAAAATGTGAAATAAACTGCTGAATAAAAGAATCCTCTTCTTTAAAAAAAAAAAAAAAGGCGTGAAATTAAAATATTTTTCTTTTTGGATTGTCCTTCATACAGTAAAATCTGTTCATTTAAAATTCATGTGCAGAAACTCAATTATGCTGGTTTACACATGATACCATTTAATTCTGGTAAGCTTGTTCATAATGTTTTCCAAATCTGGTAAATACTGAAATTATCTCTCTATAGCACAGGCTGTAAAATATCTTTTCTAATATTGCAATGTTTTCCGAAATGACAGACAGAGGACTATAAACTCCAAATATTTGGCTGGGGAGTCACACAATCTTAGAAAGGTTTGGGTTGGAAGGGACCTTCAGAAATCTCCTACTCCAGCCCCCTGTACTTGATTAGGAAACTGCATAAACTTTGTGCATCTGATAAGTTTATTGCATAAAATTTCTAGTGTATCTGAATAGTTCATTTTTGAACTTGTCCAGATTTTTTGAGGAAATTGATTGAATTGAAAGCTGGTGTGTTTTCACAGACTTCATTGGTTTAATGTATTAAATAATACATGGGACATTATAAACCAGTTGTCATCAAAAATTTTTTTTGCTTGAGTATGATACCAGGAGCATTGCCCACATGTGACAATTTCCTAATATGATCTATAGGGGGAAAAATTTCCTTTTTTTTTTTTTTTTTCCATTTAAAAAACCAAGAACTATAACAAGGAAAAGAAAAGGAAGTGGAGATGTGGATTCCATCTTCCCGGCCAAGAGCTTATTGGGGCTGGAGATGTGGGGCACAGTGATTATGAGTCCATGGAAAGTGACCACTAGACAACTCTCTGCTTGTTTGAAGGGTAACAAAGAGGATTTAGGCTCATGTTGGATGGTGTCTTGTTATGGTTTAACCCCAGCCAGCAACTAAGTACCAGCAGCCCTGAGGGAGTGAGCCACCCTGGGGACTTGTTGGTACCCACAGACTGGAAGGGGCTGGATACAAGATGTCTTCAGCAGCTAAGCAGTACAAAGCATTACAGATGAGAACATTAAGAATAGATTTAAAGAGAGGAGCTGTCAGTCTGAAGTCTGCCAGGAAAAGTCAGTCAGCGCTGGTAATTTGTAGAGAAAAGTCCAGTGACAGATGAGTCCAGATCAGATTGCTGCTTCTCAGCTGTGTTTGCTCATGAAGAGTCAAGTGCCAATAAATCTAAAAGTTACCCTAAACTATAGCCAGTTATGTTATTCCCAGATCATTGGAGGATCATGGGCTACAGAAGTGGTTTTGTTTCTGTTTTTCATAAATATAAATCCCAGGAGCAAGGATTCAGTTGAAGAGTTAGTTCAAAATTTATTCTAAGTGTAGAGCTTCTGGTGTGAACCCAGAGAAGGAGAAATAAAAATTTTTAGGGAACAACTCAGTTGGAAAAATAACCAAGTTGCATGGGGTCCATGATATTTAGTGTCTGACGTAATCATGAATGTCTCTTCCAAGTTTTACCTTTTGAAGGTGGCTGAGAATCTGAAGCTGAGAGCCAGAAGTGGAGTGCTGTGGTGTTTCTGTCATGAGGACACACTGTAGAGCTGTATCGCTGTATCAGCCTGTTTTGTATATGCTTTGGCAAGAGCTGTCTCCATTGGGTGTTTGTTGGACACAAGGCATCTTGCTTCTGGTGATGAGATTGGAATGAGTGGGAGGCATCTGGAGGGCCAGAGAGTTTGTGGGGGAAAAAAGGTAGTTCTAAGAAAAGTTACTTTAAGGTATGATCTTTCAATTAGCTTGTAATTATTCAACATTTTTCAAGATATACCCAGAAGGAGGAGAAAACTTATGATCTTGGGGGGGTAGAGGGGTCTCTTTGTTTTCCTGTCAGTCTGCACGAAATATGTAAATACTCTGATGATGGGAAATTAAGGAAATTACAGTGGGAGGATTAGACATTTTTAATTGGCCCTGGCTCTGCATCCAAGGACTTTTTTGTGATTCATCTTCATCATGGACAAGCAACTTCTATGCTGCACCTCAGAGGGTGAAAACCCTCAAGTGTATTTGCCACTGCTGATGGACTGACTTGTAAATCTCTCCATTTGTGGAGGCCACACTGACAGCCCAGTGACTACCAAGGCACCTACATAGGATAGGTACATGTGTCCCTCCAAAATCTTCTGTCTGGCAAAGTCTGTAACAGTGGCACAGGATGAGGGGTGATCTGAGGAGCCTTTATTGTTCAATTTTTTTCCAGCAGTCTTTTTTTTTTTTTTTGTCTTCTTTTGTTAATTTTTTGGTGAGTTTTGATGAAGGGTGGCAGTCATCTTAGGTCTAGCTCAGTACTTCACAATAGGTGTTTCTGCTGACTGGTTGTTTACTGTGCCTATGTTTGTTTTAGAGTGGATTTATATCTTATATTTGATGGAGTTCAGTGCTCAAAATATTTACTAATCCTACTTTCATCAGGGACTACACAACAAAGTGCCTTAATGCATCCTCTCTGCTTAATCTTTGTTGTTCAAATGGAATTTGAAGCTCAAATGGACTCATAATCTCTTCTTTTCACAGTATGCATTTTCAATTGATTTGTGAGTAGAGTGTGTGTGTGTGCTGCTTTCTTGTTTTCCAGGTGAGGCCAGTCCCCTTCACAACAGATAATCTTTCTGTCTTAGGTAATGATCTTTGGAAGGTGTCCTAAGACAATAGCATTGGAAATAGAAAGGTGGCATTTACTTATTAGGCCAAATATCAAGAAGCAATCAGGGAGTTAAAAGGGTAATACAGCAACTGTGTTACTTAAATGTATTTAGTTGTTAATGCTGATGAGTGGTGAGGACATTTTGGGAAAACTTTTGTAACAGGGAAGGATAAAAATAGAATTAATATCTCCCACAGGCAATTACTTTTAAAAATCACAGGTTGTTCCCTGTCGCAGAAGCTCCGTGGGGTGATGGAGCTCTTGTATGGGAACAGAAAGGACAACTATGAGAAACCTCAACCCTTGCTTTGTGCCAGATTTCTCCCTGTGGATTTCCCCCCACCCTGCTACACTTTGCTTTTACCTCTGTAAGACCAAGAGAAGGTCACCCCTAGGCAGCTTGAGAGGTTAAAAGAGCACCTGCACCCACAGGAACCCCTCAGTGGAAGCTGGAAGTGGGTGAATGCCAGGATGCTCTGCTCCGGGGGAAGGGGGTGGTCCTTTCTCACCTGAGCTTGGTGCATTCCAGAAGGTCGCCTGTAACTCTGAAAAAGCCTCTCAGTTTTTAAACAGAAGCCAGCTATTTCCTTTAAGGGGTGGAAGGAATGAATTGCATTGGTTCCTTGCACAGCGTTCTAGAAGGGGTAGCACCTACTGTAGGTGCTCTCAGTTGCTCTCTGGAGGCACCCGATCTTAGTGTATGGTGAACAGAGAGCAGCAGAAGCTTAAGTTCACGTGCCCTGGATTAGGCTCTGGAAACTTGAGTCCCCAGCAATGGAGCCTTGGTGTCATGGTACTGCTTGGAAGTACTTTCAGGTGTATCTCCATCCACCTGACAGGCAGGTGGTGATACTAAATCAGTGGTTGAGGCACATTTTGGGGCAGGTTGAAGAAGGCACTCATTCATCATGAAGAACAGCTCAGGGTGGGAGAAGACACCTCTGGACAATCCTTAGCTGTAGAGCATCAATCTAACACTAATTAATGGGTGGATAAAAACTGATCCAGGCCTTAGGAGAGTGGGCCATCTCTTTCAATTAGCAGGCTAAAATTCAGGCACCTTCAGCAACTTTGGCTTGTTTCTGTTGCCGTTTGTATTCTCTCTGTCACTGCACACATCTGAGTCCCAGATTCTCCCACCATCACTCACAGCTCTGTTCTTGTCCTACATGCGAGCATCATCACTGACGTATTTTTCCCGTGAATGAGTAGTCCCATCAAACTATGCTAGGAAAGACCTCTCTGCTAGATGGGGGAACATCAACTCTCTTCTACACATGGCAGCTGACTGGTGTCAGCCCAGGTTTAAATTAAAAAGGGGTTAAGAAAGTCTGGCACCCGTAAAATCAGCAGAGCTAGGACAGGGGCACCCAACCTCCCTACTTGCTGCCCCTGAACCCCTGAGCTGCTTCTCCTGGTTTTAATAAGCCCAGAAAAAAAATCCAGGCTACAGAGTCCCACAGCCAGCCCTTGAGGGTGGAACGTGCTCTTGGGTCTGAAAGAACGGTCACTCCATTTTTGTTTACCCTTCAGCAGAGATTTGCTCAGGGAACTCTCCAGCCAAAAGCTAGTGCAGTTTTTCTGTAGGGAAGGACCTGAGAAATGTAAATAAATTGTATCAATGCAGTTAAGGGCACATTACAGGAGTGTTTGATGCTTTCCCCAGAATTATCTTTTTTTAGAAAACAAGACTTTTGGTGGGTGCAACGGCTGGCAGGCGAAGGAGTAAGCGGCCGTACCTCCATTGCTGGCTGTTTCCTGTGGCACAGCCATACCCCACTGGGGACAGTACCAGCTCTTCCTCCATTCCCCTTCTCCAAACAGCATGTAATCCTGGGTGGAAAGCTGTTGGGTACAGCCTGCAATGGTGATGTCTTTCATGACACCATTGAACAATGCCTAAGCAAGGAAACTTTGAAATAGAATAGTGAACTATCTCAAGAAGTAAAATCCCTATTTCTGCAGCATGTTAGCATGCGTTTCCCCTCACTGATGTCTGAGCACAGCGTCACAGCATGAGGAAGTGTTCATTTTATCACATCACACTGGAGCCCAAAGCTGTGTAATAAACTGCTTTAAAGTAAATACAGTTTTAGAGAAAAACACAGGCTGGATCCAGTCATGCAGATCCTTCTGCTGCAAGGCAACTTTGCCTTGAGCCAACTTGCAAATCAAGGTCATGGACATTGTTCCTGAGAGGCCCTATGACTCTGTGGAGTATGTGGGGTGGCTGGGATGGGTGCCTTATGCCCCCAGCCCAGCATGCTGCGTCAAGGTGGGAGCTGTCACATCCCTTGCTCTGGAGCAGGAACTTACTGGGAGCCAGCAGGGTTGCAGGAACAGTGGAGGGGATTGAAAACACCCCAGGAGACAACCACGAGTGCAGTGTACATGTGTGCTCAGTGTGAGATGAGCTACCCCTACTCCTGAGCTGGGCTGTGGTCATCTGTCCCCCGTGGTTAATGAGAAAAAACTCCTTCAATAATTATTCCTAGAGCAAGATGCTGAATGGAGAGCTCTGACCTTTGTGTTTTAGAGCATTGTGAGATCAGCTTGCTTTGCTCTCCTTGTTTGAGCTAATTCCTCTGATGCAGAGAGAGACTCACTCTTCTTGCTCCATTAGATACTGTTCAGCATGTCATAGGCTGCTGAGGGTGCACACTAATGATAATTGTAAAAGCGTTTTTCAATGGCCTAATTAAAGAGGAAGAGTTTATTTGAGTAGATAGAAATAATTAATAATGCCTGAGCCACGGCTCTGGTGAAAAGTTCCCCATAATGTCCATGAGAGGGAGAAAAATGATTCTGGGTGCAGAGCAGGTCCCTCCTGCCCTACAAGTACACACGTGCTGGCTGGGATCCTTCCCCTGTCCTGCTCAAACTTTGCCCAATTCAAACAGAGACAGAAATTTGAAAAATAAATTACTTCATTCAGAAAAATCTATTGTAAAAAATGCTTCTTGTTTATCTCTTCTGTTTTCTCATTACTTTCTTACTCTGAGAATCACCTCAATAAAGAGATGTTAAGGAGACAGTAGATACTCAGTGTATTTTGGATTTTGATGCCAACCAGCCTGGCATGCTCACAGGGAACAGGGGAAATATGACAGGGACAAACATCCGCCTTTGGAGAATTGTCACCAGCAGATGGAAGGGCCGATGGTTGTCTGCACTGGAAGGGGCTCCACATGGTTCTTTCCTTCCCTGCTTGCCTCTGAGCCTCAAGACCATTTAGAGATTGGAACTGAGAAAACATTTTTGCAAACAGCGCTAAGGTAAAAGGGATGTGAGTCTGAGATTCAGGCTGGATGTGGGCTCTGTGGGTGCTTGCCCAGGATCAGGGGTGTTCACACAGGTGTCCATGTGTGAGCTAAGTCCTGATCTCCCATGGAAGCTGCTGGGGATCCAGTCAATACGGTCAGCGAAGTCCAGAGAATGAATCCATTCCTCTAAAGCAAGCCCCAAGAAAGCACCTGGCTGCCAAAGCATAGGTGCCTAATGCCACATTGGAGACTGCAGATCCTGCTTGGTCTCCAGGTGCTGTGCCAGGTGGTCAGGGACCAGAGGACATCAGGAAGCTGGTGTTCAGCCGTGAGGAGCTGTAGGACATCCAGGGTGGAATAGCTGTCTGGATCACAGTGCAGGAGTGCTACCCTGACTATCTTGGGCTCAGGGCAGCCAGTCAGGCCTTTTTCTCTAACTATATCCTACCCAGATTTTTTTTTCGGTTAAAAATGGCACTTTGCATCCCATGTCCTGCCCTTTGTCAGGGGACCGTCTACAGATTCAGACTGAGCTGGTTGGTGCAGCATTGTGTGATTGCTGACTGCTCTCTTCCTCGCTCTGGCACCCCACATCCTCCTCCCAGCAGATTGCTCAGCCTGCAAAGCCTCAAAGGTTTCTCAACAAAAAGAGAAATCAAGGGAAATCGCATGGAATCAAACGGAACCTTTAATTCCACTTGTGATATTGATTTTCTGACTTTTTTCTTGACACTTCTAGAAGTATGTAATAAACTGAAGCAAGATCTGATGTAGAATTTCATTTTGCTTTTTTCATCTAAAATGTCAGAAGAAAGTGTGGATTTTCATGGATAAAAAGAACGGGGCTTCAGTACTTTTTTAACAGAAAGAATTTTTTAAAAATTATGTGCATTTATGAAATGTATCAGTATGACTGAAAACCTTGTCTTCCAACAGAAAACTATTTTGACCAAAATTCTCCAGCCAGCCTTTTTTTGATCTACAGCATCACCTGCAAGGAGCACACTGTAACAGCTGAAGACAAGCTCCGTAAGCTCAAGTCTCCTCTCTCCCTTCCTGCTTGCAGCTCTCTAGTCACTGCTGCGACAGTAATGATAATTGCCAAGAATTTGCATTTCTGCTTATCCTAAAGCTTGATATTTCAAAGCAGAGACTTCAGAGAACTAATTAGCACAGAGGTTCATTAAATCTAAGAAATGCTGTCACTGGGTAGATGGAGCATCCAGACCCTTAACCCATTTCCCAAAGGCAAATGCCATTCTGCCTGCTGAGGCTTTACTCAGAGCGATCTGAATCCCTTGAGCTTCACAAGCGTAGGGAAGGCCAGTTTCCATCATCTGCCAGCTTTTTGCCTGAGCACTGGGAGGGCTTGGTGCTGTCCTGGGGCCGTCGTGGGGCTGTGGGGCAGCACCAAGCCCAGTGCTGCGGTGCTGCGGGCTCAGTTCATCCCTCCCTGGGGTAACAAGCAACCCGCCTATGCTCTAGCACAGGACGGTGTTGCCAAAATGTTGCGGTGAGCCAAGACCATCCTGCAGCCAATGTGTGTCTGCAGAGAGGGAGAAAACCAAAGGGGCACTATAGCAGCTCTGTGCTCAAATTCTCCTCTTATTCTTTCTCAGAAGCTAGAGAAATGGCTGTGGCTTTGTGTGGAAGTTAATTAATGATAGCAAATAATATTCCTTTGTGCTAGGAGTGAATAGCGCCCTTTATTGAGGGATCCCAGTGTGCTTAATGCTCTGTATTTAATCCAGCTTCACAGCAAAAGCTAGCTGAATTATTCATTGCAAATAAATTATCTGAAGAATACAGTCCTTTTTTTTGCTGCCTGTGAGCCCAGCCTGCTTTCTTTGATGCCCTTTTCCATAGCCAGCAGTGTCTTTACAACAATTTGGGCAAGCAACCCACAGTGCACAGCTCATTGTGGTGTTTGCTAATTGTGAGAGTGTGTGTGCACGTGTCACGGAGGCAGCGGGAGGAGGGAGACAGCCTCTGCGTCCTGCTAATGCTCAGAGGGAACCTTTGAATGCCAAAGAAAGCAATAAGCAATGCTGAACATGTTCCTCATCTCCCCACGTAGATGGATACACACACATGCATATGGATATGGAGCTTTTCATATGCACATGCTGGCAGTTCACAGAGTGCCCAGACTCCAGTTAAGACTGATTGCATATGGTAAATCCACAAATAAGGGGTTGAGATTACATCCTTCTGAACTGGTTTTGGTATGAGGCCCAATGTTACACATAGAACACATCCAATTCCTGATATTCAGGCAAATTAAAACCTCTCCCCCACTCCCTCAACCAGTAAAAAGCTCTGTATTGAAAAGTGGAGAGATTTGATTATTAAAAGTGAGCGTGATCTCCATTGCTTCATGAAGGCAACAGGCTGTATATGACCCGGCTGCTTGAGGAGGACAAGGCCCTGCAGTACACAGGGTCA
Source organism: Grallaria varia (assembly GCA_013396735.1). Lineage (NCBI taxonomy): Eukaryota > Metazoa > Chordata > Aves > Passeriformes > Formicariidae > Grallaria > Grallaria varia. Next base: position 29,578 of record VWZG01002682.1, read on the forward strand.
ACATCTAGATCCCAGGGCCTTTTGGATGCCCTGGGCCTGGGGACACTGGCTGTGATTTTAGCCAGCCCTCCATCTGCACATTGGTGGAGATGACAGGTTTGAAACCAAGCGTCAGGATGCCTTTTTCATGCAGGCAGAGCTCAGCTGAGAACTCGCTGCTACCAGCTGGTTTGAGATGCCAAAAGCTGATGTGAACCCAAAAAGCTCTCTGCCTAATTCACCTACACAGAGAAGCAGGGGCATCACTGTGCTAGGAGGCAGAGCTGGCCCTCCTTTCCCATGTCCCCACTGGCTGCCCCCAAGGAGGGAGGAGGGAGAATGGAGGCAGAGCCAGCGCTGGCTCCAGCCCCGAAGCTGCAGGGAAACTCTTCCCATGTGGATTGTCCCATTGCCAAGCAGATGCATGGGACAGCCCTGTCCTCACCTTCCCACCTCCAGAAAGAGTTGCTGCTCTGGGCAATTTTGTCAAGAGCGTTGTTTACTTTAGTATTTGTTGCGTGTCTGTGTTCTTGAGCAATGAACTACCCAGATCTGAGGGCCACTGGGAGGCCTCTCAGGGACAGCTCCCCGTGGGGCTTGGTAGGAGTTGGGTTGGCCATGGCTATTCCCCAATCCACAGCTGAAACGCTGCACACATGGCAATGTGCGTCTCTCTAGGTTAGGTCTCATGGTAAATGAATTCATGACTGAAAATTATAACTTTCCATGCTTTTAACATGAATTTTTTGCTTGCTGTTTTTTGTTGGTTTTTATTTCTTTTAAACACTAAGCTCATCTTTGTAAGAAGGGCTTGTTTTTTTTGTTTTAATAAAATTCTATGCAAATTTTTTCCATTTGGAAAGAGCTACGCTGACAGAAAAAGAAATCATAGATGCGTGGGTTTGTCAGTTACTTGTAATCAATAACACCAACATTAAAAAAAGCCAAAATCATCAAGGAAACAGGCTGAATCCATCACAGTTGGGCTGACATTTTATAATCATATTTGCCGAGAGGAGAATAAATTAAAGTAACCCAGTGTCCTTCCTCAAACCTGATGTGTTATCTGCCCTCCAAGCACTGAGTAAGAAAAGCACTCCAATACCTTGGCTATCAAAATCTGGGGACGTGATGCTCAAAAGATGGCAAGAGCAGGGTTTCTCCATGCTAGGAATGAGTTTTTGTGGTGAGCAGACCCTGTCTGGGTGCCAGGTACTCGCCAAAGCATTTCCATCACTCCCTTCCACAACTGGACAGGGGAGAGAAAATATAACAAAAGGCTTGTGAATTGAGATAAGGATGGGGAGGTTTCACAAACCAGTTACTGTCACGGGAAAATCAGACTCAACTTGAGAATATTAATTGAATTTATTACCAATCAAAATCAGGAAAGGATAATGAGAAACAAAACTTATTTTAAAAACACCTTCCCCTCACTCCTCCCTTCTTCCCAGGCTCTACCTCCACCCCTTCAGTGGTATAGGGACAAAGGGAATAGGGGTTACAGTCAGTTCATCACACGTTGTTTCTGCCACTACTCAGGGAGAGGAATCCTTCCCCTGCTCCCTGTGGGGCCCCTCCCATGGGCTGCAGTTCTTCGAGAGCTGCTGCGACATGGATTCCTTTCCACAGGTTGCAGTCCTTCCAGAACACCCTGCTCCAACATGGTCCTCCCACATGGTCACAGCCTCCTCCGGGCATCCCCCTGCTCTGGCTTGCGCTCCTCCAGGGGCTGCAGGTGGATCTCAGCTCCCCCATCAACCTCCATGGGCTGCAGGGGCACAGCTGCCTCACCATGGGCTGCACCACAGGCTGCAGGGGAGTCTCAGCTCCAGTGCCTGGAGCACCTCCTGCCCCTCCTTCTCCATTGACCTCATTGTCTGCAGAGCTGTTTCTCACATTTTCTCACTCCACTCTTCTCTGAGCTCAGTTACATCTGTGCAATACTTTTCCTTTTCCTTCTTATATATGTTATCACGGAGGTGATAACCATCTCTGATTGGCTCAGCCTTTGCCAGCGGGGGTCTGTCTTGGAGTTGGCTGGCATTGCCTCTGTTGGACATGAGGGAAGCTTCTGGCAACTTCTCATAGATGCCAAGCTGTAGCTGTAATCTCCTCCACTACCAAAACCTGGCCATGAAAACCCAATACACCTTTTTTTTCCTTTTTTTCTTTTTTTTTTTTTTTTCCCAGAAAACAATTCAGAAGGTATTTTTGAGCTGTTTCTCTTTCAAACAAGGTCTTCTGTGATGCTTCAAGGACAGAGAAGCACATCAGTGTTCCTCCTGGACCTGAGTCCAGGTTCCAAGTGTCCCTGGCCAACTCTGTCCCTGTCGTGCTCTAGCGGACTGTCCTTTCCCTGTCCCTCCTCAGAAGGTGTTTCATAACCCAGCTAGTGGCATAGACACGAAGAACAGAGAGGTGTTGTCCTCTGCATTTGGAATTTTGGCAGCCAATCCCACCTTCATCCATCCATTGCAATAAATCCCAATAAAAGAAGTTAGTTTTAAAATAAATAGGTTTCAGGGTCCGATTCTGCATCAGTCACAGAAGAAAAGCAGATTTGAGAGCACCCATCCTTTCATGAGAACCTAAGCATTCCTAACAGAAAGCTAAGTATGGGGACTGTATTCAGGCTACAAATACTTTGGAGTGATGAGCCTGGACTGACAGCCCATTTTATAATGGGACCCACTCTACATCTGCATTATGTGGGTCTCCTCACCCCAAGGCAGGACTGAGATTTAGTTCTCAGAGACCTGTTTTCAGAATTATGGCTTTTATGGCCTTTTTGAATGTGAGAAAAGTGAAGATTTACATAGTAAAAATTCTTGGCAAAGTTGGAACCTCCAGTGTCTGTGTAATAAACCAATTACTATTTTGTTGAATTTACACACTTCGTCTGAAGTAAAATGGACTGTAAACTCATATCCCAAGGTAGAAAAATGCAAAAAATTCAGACTATGGCTTTGCCAAATGTTTTATTAGGCAAATTCTTCTTTTTTTTT
>VWZG01002682.1:32582-85299 GCA_013396735.1 Grallaria varia
TTTGGCAAATTTTTTTTTTTTTTTTTTTTTTTTTTTTTTTATTAAATCTAGACAGGATGCCATGACTATTGAATACTTTTGATTATTTCTTACACATTGAAAGAGTATTTTGGAAGTCTCTACTTTATAAAGTAATAGATAGATCTCTGTAATATCAATTAAAATTGTAAATGGGAACTTCATAGGAATCGATTTTTTTTTTTTTCAGCAATGTAGGAACATCTGGTATGGTTTCTAATTTATTTAGAAAATAGGCACATGGGCTCTAGTCCAGTAAGGAATCCAAGTGCAGAAGAAATCTTATTTGACTTCTCTGAGACTATTTGCACGTTTAATCTAAGACCAAGCCCAGGCACTCTGCTGAATGTGACCTTCCAGACTCCTCATGCTATCTCTGTATGAAAAGTATGATGTCATGTAGATGCTGCACATTTCTGCAAGTATTTGGATACTTAGTAGAGGGATAGCAATGCCACAGAAGATTCAGATGGGCCCAAGTAATGAAGAGCATCTTTCAATGACAAGCATCTGTGGAGACCAAGCCCTGCTTGGGAAGGTGACTACGGGGAATGAACTTTCTTGGTTGCCTGGTCACCTCAGGTTTCTCAAATCAAAGGCACTTGTGGGCATAGTGTCAGGTATCCCTTTCCCAGCCAGATGTGCCAGTCAAACACCTAAGCACAGCCCTGGCTCCTTCCTGCCACCACCACCAAGTCGGGCCCCCAGCTCTTCTACGGGAACTTCCAGTGGTGCTTTCAATGGTGTTTTAGATAAAACCAGTTTGTTCAGGTAAAACATTTTATGCAGTAGCATTAACAAAGCTACTATTGCCTGCTGTGAGGTCAGGGTCCCCCTGAGCTGCTGCCTGTAGTGACTGACCCCTTGATGGCTTTGACTGGATCTGGGGACATCTTCTCCCTCCTGCACTAAGTCCTTTCAGGTCATTTTACACTACATCCTCTGTGCAAGCTGTCCATGGGGCAGTCGACATTCAAAAATCCTCTTCTTGTTCAAAACCGCTTATCGACTCCGTTGTAAGGCAGCCCCTTGCACACAGTGCTTACACACAGTGAGCAGCACGGGGGACAGGTACTGCTCCTCTCCAGCTTGTCAGGATTAACTTCTGCCAGTGAAATCTACCCTCACACATGGAAAACGGGTCTCCCCTGTAGCTGGCATTAGCTACTCAGTCTGTCCCAGAGCTGACCTCAGGCTCCAGGTGCTGGCACTGGTGCTCTCCAGCCTGTGAGGTTTGTGGTCCTAACTCCAGTTGCCAGCACTTAGAGCTCAAGTGCTGCTGCCCACTCATCTGGCTTGAAGGTTGCTGGTGGTCTCTCACACAGGCTCAGAGTAGAGAGTGTGTCCACACAGAAGGTCAACTGAGAGAATGTAAGAGTAATTATTATTAGTAGTAAATAATTAATTACATCATTACATACAGACTGTAAGGCAGGCTGTGATGATGAGGTACAGGGCTCAGTCAGAGGAGTGTGTACTGACCAGCCAGCTGTCACCCAGACCAGCCCCTTTTTGTCCCCTTTTCCCTCTATTTTCTCGTGCTGGTTCCTCCCTAGTCCACCTTCATCCCTCCCTTTCCCTGCCTTTCATCCTTGCCCTAAACACCCTGTAACAAGCCTTGTACATTTCTACAGCCCCCTTAAAACACCTCCTGAGATGTTGCCCAGTGTCCTCAAATGCCTCTTCCCCCCCAGACCTCCTGAGTCTTGTGCCCCTGCAGGTTCTGATCCCTGCCATGCTGCAGGGCCCTCTGGGTTTGCCCAGGAACCCTGAGCTGACCACTCTCCTCTGACAGTCCAAGGGAATGGGCTGGGGCTCCCCAGGTGCAGGTGGGGTGACTGGAATTCCAGCCAGCATTGCCCTCTGGTCCCTGGGGGAATCCTCTTGAGTCCAGGCTTTATCCACCAGTAATGCTGTCTGCAGGTCACTCTTCCTTCATCCACCCTTACTGTTAGGGCTCATTGTCTGAACTCTCAGCTGGGATTGTGTAGCCTCAGCTGGGCACATTGGCAGCACAGTTCTGTCCCTTCCCTCCCTGCCTGGCAGACAACCCAGCCCCCACTGTGTGTCCCAGCCCCCAGGGCAAGAGAGAATCCTCTGGAAGCTCTCCAGACTCAGGAGGAGAAGGAGGAAGAGGAGGACAGCCTTGCCTTCAGTGGTCACATCAGAATTACTGCCACGCCTGAGAGAGATTTGTAGCATGTTGATGGAAATAGTTTGTGACAAGAGAATCAAGTGCAGAGAAATAATTTCTGTGCTGAAGACACCTCTCCCATGTAGGGTCACAGAATGGCTAAATTCTGAAATATTTAACTTAATGCAACTGGCAGTAGCTACCGAGTACTTGTCCTAAAGGAACTGCTGACATTTGCAGTGAAGCCACAACGAAACCGACAAAATAGGGCCTGGAGCAAACCTGGTATCAAGGAAAAACCATTAGAGACTGCATTGTACATATTTGTAAAACAGAAATTAGGTCCAAAACCTTTAGGCCTTGTGTGGCAACCATTTCCTAACAGAAATATTCAACACCTTTAACCGAAGGGTCTCTCCCTTTGGACACCAGTGGGTCAATTAGTTTAGATGACAGTGGCCTCAATACAGAGACGTCGGTAACTAATCTCGAGAGTAAGTGAAGCCATGCAAGCGCGTCTGTGAATAAGAGAGCTGGCTCCCTTCCCCTGATGTTTATGTAGGGCTCTGCTTAGCCGGCAGACATCATGCTCCACTGCCTCTTACACTTGGCAGGAGTGAAGGAGTCTTCCACGGGGAAGTGGCCTTGCACAAATGCCAAAGACAAGGCTCAGTGCAGCCGCAACTCCTTGCTCTTCCCAGGCTCTTCCCACATCAGCCCTTGGTGAAGGAAAAGCACTCATTGTGGGTGTGCTCAATGCCTTGAGTCTCCCTCTAGGTGATTCCTCAAAACACTGTGAGTGCATGAGGATGTCCAGTGGTGTCACTGAGGCTACCTCCTTATGCATATTCTGGACTCAGGATGTGGGAAGATGTGCCCAGGTGTCCAAGAAGACCACTGGCATCCTGGCTTGTATCAGCACCATTGACCAGATCCCCCACATCCAGTACCCTACTCTGTGCTGAGTGTTGTGCAAACACCAGCAACCACCAGCCTGCCCCAGCAAACCAGGATATTTAGGGAAAAGACTAGTAGAGCAAAACAGGGAACACAGGAGACGAATAACTTTGCCAAATGTCATGCAGCAGATCAGAACAGAGCTGGAAATGAGACACTGAACAACGGGTCCTGGGGCCACGTATGTCCCTAGAACAAAAAAGGAGATGGAACACTAGGTAATAACAGAAATCCAGTGATTCAGAGTCAAGGGTAGAGAGACACTTAAAGGTCATGCTTCATTCCCTGGACTTGTAATCTATTTAGCTTGAACTCTACAAAATAGCTTAAACAAGAATTAGATGGTACATGTCTTTCTGCTTCCTGGATTGGGCTGTTCTGGACAGATAACTCTTGCAGGGATGAAGCAATACCATTTATTATATCAATTAAGAAGAATGAAAAAGTCCAGGAAAAAAAACCCTCAGAAACCCAAACAATGACATTTCCAGCACAGAAGTCTTTTACCAGGGCGAAAAAAAAAAAAAAAGACAACAACTTCCAATGCAGGTTGAGAACAAAATACTCTAAATTTATATTATTTTGGAGGACATGGTGAGCCACAGTGAGCAGGACCTCGGGGGGGAACCTTGCCCAGGGCCCCCAGTGTTTGGGGCACCCAGCTGGAATCAGGGCAGAGAAGGGGGCTTAGCCCATGGGGCCGCCCCTACCACTCCACCTTCTCTCAGGGTGTACTAGGTTTGTGTAGCCAGGTTATGGTAGCAAGGGCTATGGGAGAGGGTGGGTGTGTGTCTGTGAGAAGGTGCCAGAAGCTTCCCTCATGTCCAACAAATCCAAAGCCTGCTTCAAGATGGTCAAGGCTGAGCCCAGCAGCTGGGATAACACAGTTAAGCAGTGTGAAAAGATGCACAAGGGCAGCTGGAGAGAGCAGTGAGAATATGTGAGAGAAATAGCCCTCCAGACACCAAATTCACTGAAGGAGGGGCAGGAGGTGCTCCAGGCACTGGAGCTGAGAATCCCCTGCAGCCTGTGGTGCAGCCCATGGTGAGGCAGCTGTGCCCCTGCAGCCCATGGAGGTTGATGGGGGAGCTGAGATCCACCTGCAGCCCCTGGAGGAGCGCAAGCCAGAGCAGGGGGATGCCCAGAGGAGGCTGTGTCCCCATGGGAAGCCACACAGCAGGGTCCTGGCAGGACCTGTGGCCCCATGGAGAGAGGATTCCATGGTGGAGCAGGTTTGCCAGCAGGACTTGCAACCCTGCAAGGGACCCACGCTGTAGAAGCCTGTTCCTGAGGGACTGCACCTGTAGAAGGGACTCACACTAGGGCAGTTCAGAAAGAACTGGAGCCTGTTGGAAGGACTCACATGGGAGAAGTTTGTGGAGAACTGTCCCATGAGAGGGACCACGGGCTGAGACAGGGGAAAAGTGTGAGGAGCCTCCTCCCAAGGAGGAAGGAGCAGCAGAGACAGTGTGAAGTGAACTGAATGCAGTACCCATTCTCCATCCCCTCGTGCCACTGGCAAGGAGGAGGTAGAGAAAATTTGAACTCGAGCCCATTGAGAAGGGAGGGATGGGAGGAAGGTGTTTTAAGAATTAGGTCTTTATTTCTCGTTACCCTAGTCTGATTTGTTGGGTAGTAAATGAAACCAGTTTCCCCCAAGTGAAGTCTGTTTTGCCTGTGGCAGTAATTGGTGAGTGATCTCTCCTTGGTGTTATCTCAAGCCATGAGCCTTTTGTTATATTTCCCCTGCCCAGCTGAGGATTGGAATGATAGAAGGGCTTGGGTGGGAATCCAGACATGGTCAACCCACCACACAGGCCATCAGCAAAGCCATTAAAAAGTTACAAAAGTTTATTTTTAGTATTACTTGGACCCAGCATCCCATTCCAGCCCACCAGGGTGCCCAGGGGAAGAGAGCAGCAGGGACTCCCGTACATTAAATGTTGGCTTCCCAACAACAACATACCTAAAGGTGCTGCTTACTGCAGTGTTTAGAGTCACATCTGACACTCTGAAAATGTTCACTACAATTCATTTTGGTTCTTTACAGCATTTAATTCCTTCACTGGGGCGTTGCAGACAGTGATCTCCATTAGTGCTCTTCTTTGTGCTTGCCACAGAACATGCCTCATGCAGCAGCAGGGTGTATGTCTTGTGAGACAGAAGTGCATTTTAAATTGTGCTGGACCTACATCCAACTTGTTCGCCATATATTTAATGCTGAAAGCACTCTAGCATTAGCTGCAGCTCAAAAGCAGACACATCATTTGTTTCACATCGAAGCACACTTGGATATACTCACACTTCAGACAAAGAAGAGATAAATGACTTGCTGGAAGACACCATTTGTAGGACAGAACATCTATTTTGCAGAGACTAGAGATTTTCTAAAGCTTTATTATTGCTGCAATGAATCAGTATTTGCTACTTGACGTAATCTTGGCAGCACAGCAATATGCTTTTTTCTGTTTCAAAAAGAAATGCAGAGTAGCTGGTTTATTTCGAAATACATCTCTTTTTGTTTGGTTGGTTTGAAGGAGGTGCATATGTAGGGCTATTAGATGACAGGTCTCAAAATGCACACAAAGTGTTTTACCTGTGGAAGGTGACTATTACAGATCAGATTCTCCATAGTACCGTTTTTTATTAAAATAACTAACTATGAAAAAGAACAAATTGCAGTCAAGTCTTTGAGCCTGCACACAATTATACATGCCAGTGTTCTAAGTGCATGATGGTTTATTGCATTATGTGGGTCTCCACAAATGCAGCTCTTCTTACATTTGCAGGATTAGAGCCTCAAATAATTGCCCTCCGATTCTATACTTTCAAGTAAAGGTATTTCTAACCTTGTTAACAGACTTTCCTCCCTCGCCTGCATCTGCAGGAGAGTATCCATTCTGTTTCATACAGAGCTAAAAGCCCGCTATGCTGATAATTGGAAACAGCTTAGTGCTCTGGACAGTGTTTACATTGTTCGTAAACATGAGTGACTTAGGAGCTTCAGCACCTTTCAGAGAGCATCATTAAGCAGAACAGGATCTGAAGCTACAGTGCTGGCCAGTATTAACTGTAGTTGGGGAGGGCTTTTGGAAACAGAAAGCTAAGGAAAGAATCAGTGCCATTTCAGAAGCACTATATGCATGCACACACGCTCAGATGCGTTTAGTTTAGCCTTAGCCCTGCCATTCCTACTTTCTCTATAACGCTGCTAATATTGAAGAACAAATCTTGATCTCATCCAGTGGCTTTCTCCCCTCCTTTCCTTGCTCCCAACCCTGTTACCCCAAAAGAGCTCTCTTCACCTCATATTGTTAACTGCATGCCATTAGCTGCAAGCACTGTCCTTCCTCTAGATGAAGAGGATACAGGTAGTAATTCTTGTTTGAATATTACTAAAATTTACAAAAGTCCACAGGATGCAGTATGAATTATGCCACCCAAAGGAGAGGAAAAATGCTTCAGTCCTTCCTCACGCAAATTTGCAGTGGCATCACTGGGACTTCTGCTTCAGCAATAGCTTGTAGAACTGACACATAAAAAAATTACACAGAATATAAATTGAATTTATGACATAACAAATAATATTTAATAGATAGCATTGAATGCATACACATCAATACCAGTGCTGTAACAACGAAACAGAACTTGTAAAATTAGCAGCAGTTTTTTGCAAGTACAAAAATACACATTTTTTTCAGGACATATATAATAGCAAAATTTAACAGGATATATTATACAAACTCAAAGCATTTAGATAATGCATTACTTTAATATATTATATGATGTATGACACAGATAGATCATTGAGTGCACCCTCAGTGAGTTTGCAGATGACACCAAGCTGAGAGGTGCAGTTGACACAACGGAAGAACAGGATGCCATCCAGAGGGGCTTCATGAGGTTCAAAAAGTCTAAGTGCAAGGTGCTGCCCCTTGCCCCGGGTCAGGACAATCCCAGATACAGACTGGGAGAGAAACTCTTTGAGAGCAGCCCTGTGGAGAAGACCTTGGGGGTGCTGGTGGATGAGAGGCTGGACATGAGGCGACAATGTGCACTCACGGCCCAGAAAAATTGTGTCCTGGGCTGCCTCAAAAGCAGTGCAACCAGCAGGTCAAGGGAGGGGATTCTGACTCCCTACTCCAATCTGGTGAAACACCACCTGGAGTGCTGCATCCAGCTCTGGGGTGCCCAACACAGGAAAAGACATGGACCAGATAAGAGGGGTCCAGAAGAGGGTCCCAAAGAACATTAGAGGAAAGGAACACCCCTTCTGTGAGTAAATGCTGAGAGAGTTGGGGTTGTTAAGTCTGAAGAAGAGAAGGCTTCAGGAAGACCTTGCTGAAGCCTTCCAGTACCTTATGGGGGTCTATACAAAGAAGGAGAGATGACTTTTTATATGGGAAGATAGTGTCAGGACAAGGGGCAATGGTTTTAAACTGAAAAAGCGCAGGTTTAAATTAGGTATTAGGAAGAAATGCTTTACTCAGAGTGGGGAAGCACTGGAACAGGTCGACCCAAGAAGGTGTGGATGCCCCATCCCTGGAAGTGTTAAAGACCAGGTTGGGTGGGGCTCTCAGCAACCTGGTCCCGTGGAAGGTGTCCCTGCCCATGGCAGGGGCATTGAAACTAGGTGATCTTTAAGATCCCTTCCAATCCAAACCATTCTATGATTCTGTGATTCCATGTTTTAGATGCTGCATAATAAAATTACGTGGGTTCTGCTTGCAATAATACACAATGCCATTTACAGCAATGTTAAGAAACTATCCACAACTTAAACATGAACAGAACAGCCAACAAAGCACAATAAATGAAACACACAGAGTTGCAAGGTGTTAGTCACAAGCTTCTGCGTTTCCCTTTACATATCTTTGAACTTAAATTTTTTCTTTCTTTTGCAGTGTGAGAGGAATAACTACACCTATCGAACATACCGTATAAACATACAGAAAACAACACACTCCTTGGAGGACAATGAAGGTAATATTTATCAGTTTCAGAACAGTAGTATAATACCACAGTTATGGAATCTATGCTGACTTTGCACGCTACATCAAAAGCACAAAGGACTGGGACTCACATCTGCAAGGCTCAACACTCAAGTGGTCAGGGGGAGAGGCCCAGCAGGCACCCCGCTGCCACGGCAGGGTCAGAGAACAGGGCACTGGCCTTATTCACCTCCTGGGTCCCTTCCAGATTTTCAGGAGATTTCTCTTTGCTTGCTTTTTAGCAATTTTAATTATTCTTACAATGTTCTTGCAAAGCTTTATGTCGGAACATTACTCGAACAGTTTCCTAAAAAAAGAAAACTTGTGAGTCTGGGGACTGCTCAATTAAATTTGAACAACCTGGATGTTAAACTTAAAATGAACACACATTAACACCAAAGGCATTTTCTTTATGGTGTTTATTTTAAGCATTAAGATTCCTCTGCAAAAAGGCTTTGGTCAGTCTCTTCAAACTTTGGATTGCTGTAATGTTTTTCTAGACCTCCTCTTTCATCATGAAGACTGTCTCTTCCTGTGACTTTCAGTGGCAGTGACTGAATTTTAGGCTTAACCAAATAGCCATGAACTCCATCAGTAGGTTTCAGAGGTGCTAGCCTGCTGTTGGGCTCCACCAAGCCCTGCTCAGCCACAGCGCCAGTAGGCTGTGGAGAGGGTGGTGCCTTGGTGGGCATAACCAAACAGTCACTGGCCACAGCAGCAGCAGCATCTTCGTGTTTCTTTAGCGACTGAAAAGTGCTGTCAAAAGGGCAGGGGATTTCACTTAGGGTAAACAGAGTCTGGTCTGAAAACTGAGAGAAAGCACTGTCCAGAGAGCAAATCGATGACACAGAGGGAGATGTCCCAGAAGACTGGCTAGAAGAGCTAAATCCTGAGCAAATATTTAATCCCTCTGGTGTTGGAGGCAGGAGACAATGGGAAAGGTCTTTCCTTTCAATGTTCTGGTTTGTGTTGTCACTTTTACCAACGTTAGTCCCTATAATCAAGCTCTGATTGCTCAGCTTTTGCCTTTCCATCTGCAATGACCGAAGCTGACAGAGATAGTCTTCATCTTCATGAGACAGAACAACATCACAGCTGGCTTTGCGTGTTGCCTTCTCATGACCATCATCAATGCGGACAAAATTGGAGGTGAGGAGGGCAACTGCAGGCTCCGAGGAGCGCCTGTGTCTCCTCAGAGTTTTGAGAGCACCCGAGGTAGCTGCCGAGGAGAAACCCAGTGCACCAGAGCACAGAGACTCGTTCTCTGAGTTTTCTTGTGATGAAAACTTCAGGTGCTTGTCAACAGAAATTGCCAGCTGCTTCGATTTGGTCTCGCTTTGGATTTCATCTACCTCCGTCTGCTCCGAATCGCCATCACTCAGAGTGAATACAGACTCCCTGCTTCTGTTATCCTGATCACGGGTTTTAATCCAGTCACTAGAAGAAGAGTCAGCTTCATCATTTGCCTCATTTTCCAGGCTGTCATAGGAAGAGTCATTCTGATGGAGAGAAGCAACATCTGCAAGGACAAATCAAGTGTTAACACACCAGTGACTGAACCACCCCGTGGACAAGCAGCTTCTTTTTTTTCTTTTTTTTGGCAAGTGTCCTTTACTTTCAGGAGCATTTGCCCTTTAAAGATTCTTCAAGCAGAAATACCAATAATTTCAGAAAAAATTACTGTCTAATTGTGAAATGGAAAAGCTCAAGTGAGCGCTAAACTGCAATTCAGTCAAGAAATACAGGATAATGGCACAAATAAAGGTTAGGGGTTTTTTTGTTGTGGTTTTCTTGGTTTGGTAACTTTAGTAGTAAATAATCTAGCTGTAAACAATTATTTACATACATACATATATTTAACTGGTAAATTATTGACTTTTTCTTTTAATTATTGAATATTGAAAACAACATTTAACCTTTATTTCTTTTAGACAAATGAAGAAAATAGGGCATACTTTGTTTTTCTATGGTGTTCCAGAAAATACAATATTTTTAAGAGCAACACTGTGAAGTTTTAGTCTCATTTTAAACAGTCACCTCATTTCCACTGAGCAGTGCACACGTGGGTCCTATCCTGTATCTGCAGTAATTGGAATTACATTAAATCACTTTTGCTCCGGGCCAGTCTAAGCTGACTTATCTCACATTTGCAGCAGACACAGTTCACACATGGACAGTCACCACACCTCAGTGTGTGCTGAAAACTTGTTCAGCTGCCATAACCTATCGTGGGTCTGAGCTCTCAGTCCCAGCACAACCCATCACAGTAGATCCCGTGTGCTTCACTCCTGGGGTGGGGGCAGGCCAGATTTCACTGGATTTCACCAAATCTCACAGGAGGCAGAGCATGAGGAGCTCAGAACAGCCACACTGAGTCAGTCTGGCATGCCAACACAAGTGCCATTACCACTTTCAGTATAGGCAAGCTGTGACAAAATTCATTTTACAAAAATGCTGCTTTAGAAATATTTTAAGGAGAGACACAAAACTCCAGTCAAGATCAATGCTGTCACAGAGCTGGAGAGAAAAAGAGCATTAACAATAAGCTGAAAAGTCCTGTAAACTAGTCTGTCAGACAATTTCCGTCACCAGTTCCATTTTTCTGTGCTAGCAGCAAAATCTGGATGTCCCATTGAAACTCTGGAGATCTCTCTCTTTGGATAGAGAAGAGTAGACACTTTCAATCCCAATATAATTGTGTGACATGACAACTGTATTACAGCCATTGTTCACACTGACTTCCTGATATTCTGGAGGCTTAGGCAAAAACTCTAGACTTAAGATGAAGCTTTCTCCAGAAGTTTTTCCTTTCTTTACCGTAGTGGCTCAGATGACTGGTAGATGAGCAAAAGAATCTCTGTGAGAGCATTTTTTAATATGGCCCGGGTCTGTGGTAAGTTGGATCAGTTTTTATAACCAATACTTTGGGCAAAGGAAAGAGAACAGCAGTATCTGGGAACACCACCCGAAGAGGGACCAGCATTCTTCCATGGAATATACAGATCTTTTGTCTGGCTGAGTTTAGCTTTCTTAAGGGGATCAAAACGTCCATCTGCATTACCTGAACTGTTCTCTCTCTTGCATGTCATCAGTATTTCTCCAAAGAGTGAGGTAATTTCGTCTCCAAAAATCCTGCAGCAATTCTGAATGAGGAACTGTACCAGACTAGAAATCTGCAACAAAGCAATGGGAGAGAGATATCTTGTCAGATCTTCTATTATTGCACTCAGGGCACGCTCACCATACAGATGAGGAACAGGAGCAAACTGCCATCATGATGGCAGCCAGGATCTACTCTCTCAGTCTGCTGGGCCCAGAGAAAATGTCCCGGTATACATCATTGTATGCATCTTTTCCATTTCTATTCTGTCCTGTTCTGAGGTCACCACAACCACAGATCTTTCTGATGAGAGAAGCGCTTCCCTAACACACTGGGTGTTGCTTTATGATCTCCACCTGCTGCTTCCAGGCAGATTGTGAGAATGGACAGATGAATGTTTCTAGAGCCCTGATAAGAGGACAAGTCCTGCTCTGAAGAGGTACTGACTGTTTCCAGGTTTGTAACCAAAGTCTGCTTGAAAAGGAAGAAGGTTGCTTTCGTTTTTTACTGCACTTAAATGTCTCTTACCTTTTTTATAAATTCACTTTCTATATCAGGAGTGGAGGAAACAGGAGGCCAGAGCAGGCTAGGTGCAATGCAGATAGCCAGATTAAATGCATTCATCTGGTTCTCTTCAGATCTCATTTCTATACCATGCAGCACTCCAAAGATGTAACGTAAGAGAACAACATTAGCTCTGGGGAGCTGCTCTATTAACCTGCAAACATACACAAACGTAATTCTTCAAGTTAGTGACCATTTTTCCATAGATACACACAAGTCAAGGTAATGGAAATACAGAAATAGGGTAACATGGTCCACTAATTAAGGCAGGGAGTGTGTCAAAGATTTCTTGCTCAGCTGCTTTCCCTCACTGTGTCTCTGAACAGTTCTCTGGAACAACAGAAAACACCATAATACCTAATTAAAATTTTGCCCTGTCAAACTAATGAACCAAGGATAATTTATGCCATGAAACTGTACTGCACCCAAGTTGCCTGATAATTCACTACTCACTTAGCCAAACAGTTCAGCTGTCTCTCCATGCCATCTAGTTGCCTTAAGTATGTATGTGTGTAAGCACGTGTGATGTCAGTTAATGTACAAAGCTCTGCTTCCCATGACATAAACTTTGCCTACTTTCTGTTTTATGCCACAGGCAAGAGTGGAGGCTTCCCTTGCCAGCATACTCCAGCATTTCATTCACAATTCCATCTTGGCTTCAGAACTGCCACTAAAATTTGAGATGAATGAGGGGAAATATAAGAGGAACTGATTTCGGCTTCTCTTTCACCCAGGATTCCAAAGTTCTTTGCAGGTGGTTTTGGATTTGATATCAGGCAGAAATTCAGGTCTTGGACAGCATAGTTACAAATAATAGAAGTTCGTTTTGTTTTTTCTCATGAAAGGCTATTAAATTAATTTACTGGTATCCACAAAAGGCAGAAAAGTGGGACAAAAGAGAGTCAGAAAATTGCCTCATACAGACAATTGCTTATGCATATATATGTTTGAATGTTCTGTAATATGCAAAGATATTTTTAGCATCTATTTTAAAAAAACTAATTGCAAGTTGAATATTTGTGATTCTGCATTCTGGGGTATACATATATAGGAAAAGAATGCAGAGAATATAAGTAACTCTACCTTTGTATGCTTTTTATCTTCTCTTCGTTATTTCCTTGATCCAGCACAGAGACCCACTTATCACAGAGCTGGGATGACAAAATGCTGCCTGGGATGTTGCGAAGAAAATCCTTATCAAGAGAAAAGAAGAACAAAACACGTGAATAGCTGTTCTGGAACATGTGAGGGAGTAGGAATAAGAAACACAGATACAAGAGGTTGTATCTGTGGGACAGCATTTGTTAACAAGCACATTGTTACACACAGCAACCAGAACCAGAAGAAAATCATCTGAGATAAAGAAGTACTTTAGATTATGCTTAAAGTGAATGTTTTCTTGCCCTTTCCTTACCCTTTTCTGTCAAAATAGGAGTATTTGGATGCTTCATCCAATATTGCTGAACTAAAAAATCTGCGATGAGACCAGATATTTTGATGTTGCATAATGTCTGTCTTCACTCATCACTTAACTTCATCTGTAGTCCTTGTTTCTTCTCCTTAGCTGACAAGCTCAAATACATCCAGACCATAAGCACTCCAAGGCATCCCTACCCTCCTTACCCTAATCAATCCCTTTTGGTAATTGAGTACTTACACTAGTCATGGATAGTCTTCCTAATGCCTCAACCACTGGCAGTGGAACTGTTGCAGCTTAGGAAGAGGCCCAAACCCTAGCATCCCAAACAAGCTAGGGTAAGGGAATCTATGATGCTTTTTTTGCACAAGGAACATTGGTTTTAACATACAAGGTCGTAAGAAAAGATAATGCATGGAAAAAAATCCAAATATTTATGGCAACACTATAAACTCATGAGAGTTTGTAGTATAAGGTATCATTGACACATAAAGAAACAGGTCTGCAAACATGCATTTTTAGTATTTCATATGCAAAGATAAAGAGAGTAACAGAACCAGGTTGTAACAGAGACCTCAGGAACCCCATTAGGAAAACAAGCTGGCTAGTTCTCTTCCTCATCCTAATTCAGTGGTAAATCCCTTTGGAGATACTCACAATGCTATTGTGTCAGCCCATTCTTCTTAATTCAGCCCACCAATTCCTCTTTGGTCCTGTCCCTGGAGAAAAGCCCCCTACTTGCTTGTGCATGGGATCTGTGCTGCTCTCACCCAAAAAGGGAGAAAAGAACATTCTTCACACACCTTAAACAAAGATGCTGTCACAAATATGGATTCACAGGCTAGGTCCACTTCAATGCCTGAATCAAGCTTCTCCTTGAGCTCTTTGAAGGTTTTTGCACTTCCAGAGCGTCTGAAAATACCCTTGGTGGAAGGGCCCTCTTGGTAAAGGAGAGAAAGCATGTCCTAAAAAAAATTAAAAGACAGCGAAGATTTCTCATAAATATATTTTATTGTCCAGTGCCATTAAAATGTAGTTTCATTTCGTCACAGATGAAAACCTTTGAGTCCTAAAAAAGCTCAGAAATCAAACACAAGTCAAGGCTCACCCTCCGAACCATGCCCAAACAGCACAGCAAAGCTGTGACCTGGGATTCTCGTTTTGGAAAATCTCAGAAATACCATGCTGTCATTGCTGATCACTAACTTTCTGCATGATCTTTCAGGACCCGTGCAGGTTTCAGCCAAGTCATTTAAATATATCAGCATTGTGGTATGGGAAAAGGAGAAGGGTCTACCTAACTCAAAGCTCTGCATCTGACAGTGGCCTCAGACAGACACCACTTAGCATGAAGATACGAGACCCTCACTGCTCATCACTGTGGTCAATATTGTCACTGATCAGAGACAGACTTCTGTTCCATTGCTGATGTCTGAAAAAAACCTAGATTTTTTTTCTAAGCCAGAAAGTGCTTTGTTTGTTAATGTCTATCTGTACTTCTACAGCAGATCAGAGTCAGGTTTTGACACCCTTTGGTGCTTGTGAGTGGTATCGTAGTTTGCAAGCAGCTCAGGGCTGTCAGAGGGATCACCTCTGGGGCAAGGTGTTCCTGCCTGGGAGGTCACCCAGAGGGGGCTAAAGCTCAGCCTACAGCTCCCCTGAAGCCAATGAGGCTACAAAGGATTAAACACGTAGGCAGCTTACTACAGGAGACATTTAAAAGAAAAGGGAAAGCAAGCAGACTCCTGCCTAGCTTTTAAAATAACAGGAGGGACTGATTTCTTCTGCTAAGTAAGAGAGGGAAACAAGCAGAATAGGAAATGCTGAAACTTCTCCTGATGTAATATGTACATGATATTTGCCAGATGCTCAGTTCTCTCCGGTCTCCTGTGGGTCATCTCCCAGACACGGCGGTCACCTCTTGCAGGCTTGCTCCAAGCAATACAGAATTTGTCATGTTTATCTCTTCCAAAGGAGAAACACATGCAGACAGTCTCCAGGATTAGGTGTATGCACACAGTGGTCTGAGGACCAAGTTATCAAAAGAGATGGCAAGAAAAGGGACACTGGGGGAGAGTCCATCATCATTAAAGTGAATTACTGAACAGTAATGGCTAAGAAGTGGGGTCTGGGGACTTTCCTAGTCTGGGTTGTAAGGCAGGTCTTCCTGACACACGGCAGTGCAAATAAGTCTAATAGAACCTATTATTTTTACTTTTCGTCTTTAACGTTTTTTTCTCATTCTTGCAGATGTTGAAGGCTGAGAATTTAAGTAAGTGTAGATGCTTTCGTGGCAGCAGGACTCGTGTCAGCATTTTCATTTTCTTAGCAGGAATTTTAATGCTCTGCCATCAAAATAGGCTGAGTCTCTCACAACAGGATATTAGCACATGAACAAATGCTTTACAAATATATTTTGAACAAAATATTGACAAGATAAAAATGGGAAGCCCCTGTTAAACTAGCAAACCCAGACAAAATTACATGAATGAAGTTAATGGTGCAAGACAGTTCAGTGTGGCAATGGCTAAAAGAAAGCCCTCCAGTTGTGAAAGCAAGCTCTGAAGCAGAGATATTAGACATGCTCCCAGCATTCACCCCCAATATTTTCCTTCTCTTGCAGGTAAATGCCACACAGTCCCTCCCGTATCCCATTCTCCAGAGATGCTGTGTGAATTCAGAAGTAAGTTACATTTTGTGGCATAAATGCAATGGTTACAATTCAAAGCATGAAGTCTACAAAGCTACGATTCTATTCTTAGTAACTCTGGGGATTTTTTTCAGATAAAAATTTACTAATGTTTATGTTTTGGAGAAATTTCCATTATGCAGCACTGGCTCATCTCTGAAACAGAGAGCATGAGGGATCAGGTGATCATACTCTTACAGCGTCCATCTCTGGAAGGCTTATTTAAAATAACCTAAATTATAAAAATGCACACTTTTCCCTCAAAAGAAAATAACAAACCCACACTATTAAAAGACCTGAAAAGTCCTGACATGATGTACTATTTAGGCAGTGATAAAGCAGCACACCAAGTGCAAGCTTAGTAGATAAAACATCTCTTCCTGCAGACTGGTGTAGCCCCACTGATTTCAGTGGGGTTCTGGCAACTTTTTCCAACCAAAAGTCAGGCTGTTAGGATGCAGGGCCAAATCCTGTGGGGCTCACTCCCACTCTGTAAACACTGCTGCACTGACAACAGGGCAGCCCTCAGTCCTGACCATAAATGTCACATATCTGCCTTAATTATGCCTAGGTATGGGCTCTAGGACAACCTTTTCCATGTTCCTAGACTGGTTTTGAGAGTACCCACAGCACTAGAGCTCTCTCTAGACAGGAGGAAAAGAAGCTCCTGCAGCCTCTGCATTCCCACCTGTTTTTGCAGTGGTGTTGTCAGATCACAAACAAGGACCCAGAGTGCTTGCCTGTCCTGGAATGCCTTCAAGAAAGGCTCTGAAACTGTCTAGTTATGGGCAGGTGGTATTTTTATGCATGCATGGGCTGTCTATATGGGACAGTAGATGACACATTTATGGATTTGGGGATTTTACAGAGATCTTGGGAGTGGTTAAAAAAGTATGTGTGAACATGGCATCTAATTACACTGCATAAGTGAGGGTTAGGGAGCCAGCCTTATAACAGGCGCTATAAAGAAGAAACAGCCCAGAGCAGCAGACTGACCACATACATTTCTCAAGCTGTTATTAACTAAGCCTAACCACAGCATATGTTAAAAACCGAAGTTCTTGCTGAGAACCACAAATGAGGTTTCCCTTTGGAAACCTTTCTGGTTTCTTTCTTGGTTAATTGCAATGTCCCATTTACAAACATGTTCTCATTTACTACACAAAGAAATTCCACCACTGTACGACCCAACCCTGAGTCTGGGACTCACCAAGATAGGTTTGGGCAGATTGTCATCCTCACAGATGGCTGTTAGCAAGAGGCCAAAGAGCTTCCCGGGAGCTGCAGATGTTGTGGAGAGGGGTGCATTGTCCAAGTGAGTGCCTGGGCCACGCCAAAAAGCCCAGTTTATGATAGATCTTTTCCTTTTAAATGACTTTTGGCTTAAGTCTGGGAAAAGAGAAAGGTGTTTATTAGAAGAAATGCATTTCAATTCTAGTTCCAGTATTTGGTTTTTGGTGGTTGCTATGGTTTCAAAGGAAAAAATGTCATGAACTCAACCAACTCCTTGGCATCCAGCTAAGCCTAATCCACCATGCACATACCTGTGTGTGCGTGCATGTGTGGAGAATGTGTTGCCTTACTCATGCCCTGAAGAGGATACAGCATCTGCACTGCACTGCTGGACCACAGTGTCAGCACTTATCACTAAGTACAGGCTGGCAAACCTCAGCCTGCTGACTTCACGCAGAACCGGACTCTGATAAATAACTCATGTTCCACCTACAGGGGCAAAACCACAGACCTTCTTTGGAAAAGAAGGTCTCCACTGTCCTCATCTTGGCTTGCGGTCGAGAGGCATCCTAGTTCCCGGCAATGCTGGAGGGCACCCACTCTCCCCACAGGTAACACCAAAGAATCGACTAATGAGGTGAGATGTTTTCAGACCAGGAAAAGCCACTGCCTTTGCTCTCTTATCTGCAGCACAAGTATAATTAGCGTCCTCACTCCAAGCATTTGCTGATCATGGCCAAGGGACAGTGCGTGCCTTTTAATCAATGCCTTCCAGATGGCATTTCAGCATGCTGCTGACACACTGATGGGCTCCGTTTGTCTTAATTTGAGCATATTTCATGAGATACCGAAACACCACCACTAACAGAAGCTCTTATTCCCTAATTTGCTGTGTGCAAAGAAGGAACTACCGGTATTGGGATACAAAAAGGGTTTTTGCGTATGACCTTTCTCAACACCACACAGCGTAAAGTCTTCTTAACAGCATGGGCTACTGCTAAAGCGGGGTGGAGGTAGGGACTGTTTATGATAGAAATGCTCACTGGGAAAGACTTATTCTGATATATTTTTCTTTTCCAAGGTTTTTTAAAAATGAACCAGCATTGATTTAGTTGCTTACCCACCCAATACACTTTTCTATGAGCTGGTTCTTCTACCTGGTCAAACATTTTACTTTCTGTGGTTGTGGTGGGCAGAAGCAGTGCTTGAGAAATTAAGGATTGGGGTACTATACCATATTTTTCTCTCTGATACTTTATTCTTTCCTATACTTTATGGCAATTGGTTTTTTACCTCAAAGAGTGATTTTCATTATACGTCATTCCATTCCAGATCATGCTCCCTTTGGGAATGGGTGGAAGCCTTTTCATTAGACGCTTACAGGGTGAAAAGTTACAGTTCAATTCAAAATGTGAACATATGAATGTGAAAGCCTGATGAAAAATCTTTTTCATAAAAAATAATGAGGATATACATTTTAAACAGTCCAAAGCTTCAAGAAGTGTAAGTCTGGCAGGGTCTAAGGCTTTACTTGACACGTCATGTTTTGGAAGAATGTAACTAACCTGTAACTTACAAAACAACATTTTTTCTTTCAGATGAACTAAAATAAAGTTTGCTTCACTTGGAGTTCTAGTCACACAATGGCAAATACATACTGGTGTTTTTTTTCTATCAACCCTGTATGTCTCAGTGGAAGTAAAAATTAAGAAAAGATGCTATTTTGGAGAACAAAGAATGGCAAAAGTGGATAAAAAAGGGGTCCTAAAATTAGGAACTCTTCTCAGTCTCTTACTGTTTGCTACCCTCTTAAAAGCCATGTCTCAAACTGACAATGTGAGCAAGGGGTAGTTGTAACTAACTGCAGCTCTCTCCAGGGACAGGAAGGAAATCTTAACCAGTATTCTTCAACATACCAGGACAGAAATCAAAAACTGATGTACAGCAATGAAATACCATGTCACTTAAAAAACTAACATTTACTGAACAACAGGAAAACTGATCTTTTTCATATTCCCTTTTTGAAGGGATTGAGAAGTTTTAAGCTAAAGAACAGCCAACCAAGACAGGCACCAATTATTTGTATGGAAGTACTTCCATGCAAAAACCTCAGGACCCTGCTCTGGTGGATTATTCCTGACCAGAGTCAGAAAAAAAAGCACTACTGCTCTGATGGAAAATGTCGCTCAGAGCTCACAGCAGCCATCTCTTCTGCTCATATTTTATATGAAGAGACTTTCCACTCATAGGTGGTATCCCAGTCATGGAAATGGCACTTCTTCTTCTTGAAACTCATCAGAAACTTCTAAACAAAACTTCAGATCTGTTTAACAGTGTAGCATCCTTTCTGATCAAACCCCTAACTGCTAAACAGTTTCCAAAGGCTTCTTTTCTGTATTGAGACTAATTTGTTGAAATTTTGCTTTCTAACAGACAATTAAATAATAATTTGGTTTACGGAGTAACCACTGGCAGCGGTTGGTTCTTTTATGTTAAACTTTAAGCAAATAAGTATTTATGAACTTCAGTTCTTCCACAGAGTAAATTCTCCCATACTTTTTTTAACCATCCTGCTAGGACAGCTGATACAACTACATCGCCACAGTTGGTGTCCTCACAGCTACTTATTTGACATGACAGCCAGCTGTCAGTCATGTCTGCCTGTCAACACCAACACTGCTGCCTAACCATGGTGCACATTGGTGCAGCTGGGCAGCTGCTCCTTGCTGCCTCCAGAAGGCACTGTGTCCAGCATAGTGGTATGGATGCAGGGAAGAGATGGGAGGCAGGATAGCACAGCACATGGCAGTGAGAGGTGGGTTTATAGATGCTGTTCTCTATAAATTTGCCCTGTACAAGGCAGTGTGCCTAGTGGTTAACCAACAACAAGCATGCAGATTTGGGCTTGCTGATCTGAAGATGAGTCCAAAGCCAGATCATAGCTTTGGCTTGCATGCAGGAAACTTTTGCCACTTTTCAAGACCAAAAGAGGTGAGAAGAAGTTAGGAAGAGCACAGCAAACAGTGCTATATGTGAGATAACCTGATTTGCAAGCAGTCAGACTATACATCACTTTAAAAGGTTTTGTCTGATGAAAGAAGGAAAGGTGAATAGACTAAAAGCCTTTCTCCCATTTAGTGAAATCCCTGTGCATGACCTGCAGGCTGTCCCAGGCTTCTGCTGCCCCGCGCCAGCCTCACCTCCTCTCCTGCAGCTTGCACAGCACCGATGACAACATATCTGCATTAGAACTCTACAGGCCTGATTTACATTTCTATTTTCTCTTGCCAGTCAACATCAGCTGCCAAAGCAGGGTCTGTAAACCTAATTACACCCCTTTGCTAGATTGCCTCATTCTTGAAACATGCCATGAAGTAATATGTGATACAAATTACTGTGAAGGAAGGGAGGAGATGAAGGCATGCAGAAAGGAAATTAATATATATAAAATGTAATCAATTTCCAGAATAATTTATAATAGAAACTAGTATAGTTTCACTTTATTTACTGTCTAAAAACATTACAAATGGGTTCTATTAATATACTGTGGGAGAGCTTCGCTATTGGGGAGTGTACAGGATAACAGTGTGCATGTTATTTTTTTTTTTATACAGTCATTAATGGTGAAGTAGGGCTGAGCTCGTAACTGAGCTGAGCACGCCAGTGTGTTAAGCACAATTAAAACACACCATGGGATGTATTCTTGGCCTAACTCTAATGATCCAAGCCTGTAAAGATCTCCTTATTTCTTTTATCATGAGCAGTGTGCAGTCAGTGTTGTTGACAAGAGTGCAAAACAGAGAGCAGGTGCTCATATTTTTGCAGCATCAAAGCCAAAGGCAGAAGAAAATATTGCTTTCTTCATTTTGCTCAAAGAGTACTGAAATAAAGAAGTTCTATTCACTCACCTCATCTAGGTACTCAAGTACATGTCTAGACTTTGCCACTTGAGGGTCCCAGTAAGGTAGGTGTACGGTCCTAAGCACCTTATTGAGATAAAGGATGCTCCCAAATGTCGCATGGGAATTCTGTGCTGAAGTGAAGCCTTGACTCCTGAACCATAAAACTCCTCTGCCTTGCTACAGAGCATAGCAAGAGCTGCAGAGAAAAGCTCAGCTAATAGACAAAAAATTGCAGGGGAGAGATTCTGTCTTTCTTTTGCTGGTTTTAGAACAATCACTTGGCAGGCAGCTTGTCAAAATGTAACATACAGAGATGACACATATACAACAGCACACTCAAATCAGGGAGAGCTACATTGCAAAATCCCCCATGCAGCTGGAAGGCACAACTGCATGCTCCTCTTCACTTTCCACTACCCCCATCCCGGCACATTTTCTTTCTGTAGAAGAGCCAGAGAAGTAGCCAGGCTGTGGATGAATGGTGCTGGGGTGAGCAGGACAACGTACCGTTCAGCTGCTGGCAGGCAGCCACTTGGCTGGGCTTCAGCACAAACTGGCACTGCAGCTCCTGGGGCAGCTGCTCCGTCAGGAAAGACTCCTGAAGCTGCTGGGGGCAGGCACAGTGCTTTGATCCGTGGGGCATAGCATCGCGAATGTGGCTCATTTTAATTCCAAAGGGATATTCATGTCCTGTTCAAAGAGAAAACATAATAATCTGTGTTGGATTGACTGGAGACTTGCAAAACTCCACTTGCCCTGGATGGAAGCAGATTTTGCTTGCTGGCCTGCAGCACTTTCGATAGTCTAAGAATTCAGTAGTCTCCATATTTACACAGGCACAAATAATGCACTGGCAGATAGAGAGTTGCTGTGTTTAGTGTAGATATAAAAGTAAAACCAGACCTCTTACAGCTGTATCACATAAAAGCCCATCAGAAAAATGTAAGTGACTATTTCTGAATTCAGTGTTTACTATTTCTGCTGTTTCCCTTGCTGCACTGAAAGTTTAGGTATGGGTTGCTCATATCATTCCAGAGAGAAATGAGGTTTTGGGAGCCATCATTTTTGCTAAGCATGCAAAACCAAAAAAAATCCAGTGTGAAAGTCATCTTCCCTCCTCCTCCATGTTAAGTACAACAAGCCATCAACTCAGTCAAACGAGACACAATTATGGTTCCTGTCTGAGGCTGAAACAGGAAGGAAATGTTAATCACAAGGCTAATGCAAATGAGCTATGCTTGGCTTTAACCAGCATCTTCGGGGACTACACAGAGGCAATTCATTTCTGGAGGAGCTTTCAAAAATGCCACCGGAAAGATGTTTTTCAGACTTGTTTAAAGACCTGGCAGATGAAATATATTAAATATGAATGCAGTGCTAAGATGTTTCAGTTAGCTTGCAGTTAGACTTGAACACTGAGAGTGGAAGAGATGTTATTTGAGATTACAGATAGTATGAAGCTGTGGCACAGTCAAAACTCTGCTCCTGATGTCTACCTATGATAAAAGTTGTCTTTATCTAATAAACATTTGCATCAATATCAAGAACAGCATCACTTTCATATTCCAAGGGTTCTTCTTCTTTTCCAAGGATTATAACTTTATTTGCAGTGAGAGTCAGTCAATTGGAAAGGCCTTTACCATTTCTGAATTCTCTGGTTCTATGTCTAGAGCTGTGGGTATGATTTGTTCTGAAGAAGATACACAATAATGGTCAGAAAGCTAAAGTCTGGTATGTTTCAAAGGCAGAACAGTTTGCACTGTCTATAAGGTGCACAAGTTAGACATTTTATAAATATTAATGTTGTCTGACTCTGGCAAAGCCTTTGTAGCTAAGGCTGCTTTGAGAAGGAATGCTAAGATTTACTGGGGTTAGATGTGTAGGAAGTAAAAAGAGAAAATCTGTAAGTTTTTCTTGTTATAATCATCTGCAAACTCATATGGCACAAGTAATGCTGGGCTTCTACACGGAAAGGTTCTTCGTAATGGGAAGGGATTTGTTCTTAGTGAATCATGGGCCAAAATCAAATCACTCTATCCAATCACTTCTGAGATTTGGGTTGATTCCTGGGGATGAAATGTTTTGAATTTTAAAAAGAGAATAAGCATTAATTTGTTCCTAATCAGAGGGGAGCTGTCAGCCAATACAAAAACCAGAGCATTGAAAAGGACCTCTTGAATCAGTTAACCTGAGTTGTGGAAGAACAACTCTCAATGGAACAACATTTCTCAAAACTCTGCTGAGTTTTGCTGAGGAGGGAACTAAACACTGTTATGGAGGTATAGGAAGAAATATGGTAAAGCTGGACCGCCTCCAGGAGATGAGGTGACTGGAGAGGCCAACTCTGCAGAAAGACTGGGACTCATGAGGCAAAACTGGGGCAGACATAATGAACTTTTTCAACCTCGTAGTGACACAAGCAGCATCTGACTAGGTCCCCAAATAGGCAAACTTGTGTCACAGGGAAGTAAGAGAAAAAACAGGACAAACAAAACAAAAGAGGAAGCTGCATTTCAGTCTTCTCTGTATTTCTTGCTTCCTTCAGCACTAAAAACTGAGTGAATATTGAAAAACAAAACAACGTCAAGAACTTACCAATAAGAGGGTAAGGAGCATGTTCTCTTCCTGAAATCACCCACAGCTTGTAGTCTTTTTCAGAGCCCTTTAAAACCAAAATCAAGAATAAGTTTGCCAGTCATTAAGGACAGGTTCATGTAAGGTTTCTCACAATATAAGGATAATCTACACCTTGTCAGCAGCGTTTACTTTGCAGTGCCCAAGTTTGCCCCAGCAAAGTGTTTGAATTGCGTCTGTCGTGCAGTGGGGTTATGTGACCAGGGTTCAGGTCTGAGCACTGAGAGGTACTGAAGTCCATCATTTCTGAGAGAAAAGGGGGTGATTTTCCCCAATTCTTTCACTGCTCCTGGAAGCAGAGGGATGGATGTCCCAGCCCACTTTGCCTTGCTGGCACCAAGCAGCACCCAGCCCCAAGGAGAGACAGGTCTGATCCCTTGGAGGGATTACACTAAGCAGCATGAGAAGGAAGCTGCAGAGCGTGAGGCAGACAGAAAGTGTTCCTGTGACTTAACGCGACCCTTCAGCTCTGTCCTGAGTACCAGGGAAACCACATCCTCTGGGATGTGCCCTAACCCTCACATCTGACAACTCTGTTCCACCATTTCCCCAGCTTCCCTACAACCCCTGAAAGCAATCCCCTGCTTGTGGCCCAACAGCATCCTGTGACCCATGCAGGGCAGGAGCACCTTCGTCTGAGACCTGAACCCACTCTGATGATGTCAAGGCAATGATAGCACCCACGGGGCTCCTGGCACTCAACGCTGCCCCAAAATCTCCTTGTAGGGCTGCTGCCCTTTTGTGTGGAAGAGCTTGGGAGTACTGGGTGGTGCTTTAAGACTGCCAAGCCCTCTTTCAAATGTACAGTGGAGAGAATAAATTTTCATCAAAGGAGACAATTTTCAAAAGATTGGAGAGTGTGATCATTTTTGGGAAAATCTGTGTAAAACTTCTGATTTGAAAGCAAATTCTAAATATTGCTTTAGCATAAATACACAAGTCAATGTTGCAGTTTAATTGAAGAAAGAGAATAGTACTCATTTCAGATATGATGGTGAGACAACAGAAATAAAATTAATGACATTTAATATAAACCACACTCAAGACAAAAGGAAATAGCAAGTGCATAAATACACTGCATTAGAAGTGATCTCTTTTACTTTAAATTATTTTTCAGTGACACTTCTAAATCAGCATAACTAAAATCTGAAAGTTTTCTGGCTACAAAGGGTGATAAATACCTCATGACAGTATTTATTTAGCTGTGAAGTTAAATCCTACCTCCTTTTAAACAGATTTGCCTACTATCCTGCATTGACTGGACCTTCACCCGGTGTCCCCGAGGCTCTTGAAACTCTTCTTACTTGCTGCATGCACCTGGTGTAATGCTGATACACCCAATAAAGCCTTTGCAGTTTGCTCTCTGACTGACAGAGCTTTCTGGCCCATATTAGCACTGCTGTTAAGTCAGCTAGCAGGGGGCAGAAGGAAAATAAATAGGCTTTGGAGACATCCCTGATGCCTCAGGGCAAGCAGCCAGGAGCAAATAAATACAGCTGAGGAGCACAAGAAAGGGTATTTGCTTTTTCTTTGACATATATATATAAAAGGGTTAGTTGCGGAGAAGGGGAAGCAGGGGAAGGGGAAGAGCTAGTAAGCATGGTTACAAAGGAGGCAGACTGTTCATCTCCCAACTGCAAATGCTGTCCTTTATGGGCTTTATGAGGCCATTTGTCAGTACAAATATGACTGTCCCAGAAAAGTCAGCAAGTGTACTTACAGAGCTGTGAAACTCAAGGCCCTTCTTTCTGCCCCACTTGATAATTTGGAACAGATGATCAATGCCATTTCACACAGGCTAGTTGTCATTTTACCAGAGAAACTACAGAGGAGAAAACCCTGATGTGTTAAACCAGGGTGAACTCAGCCAAAGTAATAGCCCCATTAATCACACAATATGTGAAATGTAGTTTTTATAATTGCCATTGAAAAGGCATAGAGCTTCTTTCAAGTGGTTCTCTCTGGACATAAATAAAAAACCTTGCATAAGGCAAAGCTTCCTCACAGTCAGAACAATCCTACAAGGGGGTTGGGTGTTTGATTGATTTGCAGGCTACAGCTTAATTCATTTAGCTTGTTTGATGTTATTGATAATCTTATGATATACCTCTAATGAAAAAAAGCTTTATGCTATAAAAAAGCAGTGAAAAAATGTAGTATATTACTTGGGCAAAAAATTTTGCAGGCAAGATTTTACATCTTTCAGATGGTTTTCCTTCTTTTTCCACTCGAAATAAAAATGTAAAGAAGAGGAAAGGGTTGATTGTGGCACATACAAAAGAGCACAATGCTGAAACCTAACGAGCTCCTCCTCCTGCTCATCTCAAAGTATCCTCTTTGAATATTACCATTTTCCTGGGTTTTTTATACACAAAATAAGGAAGTGCAAAGGACACCCATAAAATGGGTAAAAAGGAAGAACAGCACAACAAAGACTTGCAGTTGTAATATAGCATAGTCTCCTGATTTTTGATGCAGACTAGGGGAGACAATCTGCAATTAAATTCCTAATTTTAGCTCACATCTTATCCTTTTCACCTTGCAACCACTCCATCAACTCTAGAGCTTCCTTAATTGGACAGACTACTGGATTCTGAGCTCAGGCCAGAGCCCCAGCCCTGGTGTAAATGGGGTGTCTGAGCCATAACAAGATGGGTAGACAAAAATTGCTGTGCCTGGGACATGGCAAGCTAGCAGAATAGAGCCCTGCATTAAAAGCCTGTGTAAATTAGGGATAATGGATGCTAGGGAATGCAAATTTGGAGGTTACACCAGCTTTTGCTGTGAGTGTCCAGAAGCCCCAGGGAAGCACAAGAGTGGCATTTTGCTCATATTTGACCCTTCACACCCAGGGCTGCGGTAAGGAAAGACTTGTCAGATTCTATGCAACAAGATCAACATATGCTTCAAGAGTAAGACGTTTTAAAAAATACTGTTACCCAAACAGCAGACTGGCAGGCCAGTTTAAAAGCTGTCATCCAGGTGCTTCTATATCATCACTGGTGTTGGCTGTTGTGAAACAGAATAAGGGAGCCAGAATTCTTGTCCTTGGCACTGATTCATTATTCTGCCTGAGGCACTATCTGGTCTGGTTTTGAGCAAAGGAAGCCAGTTGAGACAGTATTTGATCTAGTGGGGATTGCTGCATCTATTTGCTGCACTACCCTGCATTACCATAAGTCCTGTAAAAGCCTTTTTCCAAAAGAGTTTCAGGACATTGCTTTAATTGGGTGCATTCAGAATTCAGACTGGATGTGTTCAGATTCAGTGCATTCAGATTCCCTGCATTACTGTAAGTCTTGTAAAAGCTTTTTCCCAAACCAGTTTCAGGACATTGCTTAAATTAGGTGCATTCAGATTCTGTGCAGTCACTTAGTTACATTCTTGTCTCATATTACACTAAAGGTCCATGGATATTTAGAGTACCTGAATTGGACACTTGAGAGCAGAGCTTGTACTTTCAGTCTGGGGACACAGCTGATAATGCATGTTTGCACATTTTGAAGCCACCTAACAAGCAGGTCAGTAGGTTTCCTGTTCACACTGAAGCATGCAAAAGGAGCTCTATCAAACTCTCACTTCTTGTGTCAAGATGTCTTCTCTTAGGCATCAGCAAAACAGATTTAAAAACAACTTGAAACATGACTGATCCCTTATAAAGATGAGAGACTTACTCAAAACTTTTAAGGCACTTGTTAATCTCTGGAGAGATATATATTAACAAGGCACTTCTGCTGCATTTCAGCAACTCTGAATTGCCGTGTTAAAGGATTTAATTAATGTTCATATCCTAAAACTTGGAAAAAGTGTAAGGGAAGATCTGATTGTTAAAAGTGGCTACAAAAAAGACTCATTAAAACTGGTGCAAGGACTTACATTAATTCCCAGCTGCTGCAGGGCCATCAGAATTACATCATTTGCTGTATCAACATTGCTTACACTTAGAGTTTTTGACTGTGAACAGAAAAAAGAAGAAGGGGAAAGTGGCATTAAGAATTTGGATTTGCAAAGAGTATTTGAAGTGCAGTAACTCTGCATAATTCATTGTTGAAAAAATTGAGAATATCCTGTTAAAATTTTACTTGTTAAATAAATTATACTACATAGATAAAGGTGCAGCTGTCTGAAACCAAGGTTTGATTTCCTCTGCTTCCCTAGCGGCTCCATCAGAAGAGAGAGTGGCATGATTACTGAGGACATGACTTCCACATTAAAATATGCAAAAAGACAGAACTACTAACTGCACTTTAGACACTGAATAAGAGAAACATAATGATTTATTTTAAAGCATGCAAGTTTCCTTTGAAAAAATGAAACATTTCAGTGAGTTTTTTCAGTGAAATATCAATTGTTAATAATTTCTGTCCTTTTCAACTGAAGTTCTTCCTGGGAAGAAAATATTATACACAGGCTGTTCATCTCTATCACCTTTGCCACATTCTATATAGATTTCTCAAACCTAGATTTGGCTTGATACCAGAAGCACTTCCTCTTGGTAATCTTTCAACCAGTTAAAATGCTGCCTCTCCAGCAGCCTCCAGAATCTGCTGATTGGCAGTATGGAAAAGTACGGAGCAGCCAAGATACCGGTTTCTAAATAGCTATGGTGACCAACATGGAGCGCCAAGCTTTGTGTTGGCAAAAGTGCTGCTTTCCACAGGGCAGTCTTCCCAGAATGAGATTTCAGCACCTGCTGCCTGGAACCAGTATTACTGCCGTACCACTGGGCAATGCTCTGCAGCTCAGCTCTGTGGGTTGAACACATGCATGGAACACACTAGGATTGATGACTCCATCCTCAGCCCTCTGGAATGTGGCAGCACCACTGCCATCACCTTGCAGAAGCAAAAACAAGTGGTGAAAGTGTGCCCAGAGTGGTTTTAGCTTGCAGCATTCATACCCACGCTGGTCTCACCTCCAAGACAACAGGCAGCTCCCACATGCCAGGCACAAGTAACTAAGCCGTCTTTAGAGGCTTGACTCCACCAAGAGAGCTACATAGCTTTTGGGTTGCAGCTGGTTCCTGGCCACATTAAAGCCTTGGCAGAAGAAAAGCATGCCCTCTGCAAGAAACCAGCCAGGTGTATC
Source organism: Grallaria varia (assembly GCA_013396735.1). Taxonomy (NCBI): domain Eukaryota; kingdom Metazoa; phylum Chordata; class Aves; order Passeriformes; family Formicariidae; genus Grallaria; species Grallaria varia. The sequence continues at coordinate 61,310 of VWZG01002682.1, forward strand.
TGATGGCCCAAAGAAGGGAAGATGGCAGAGCTGGGATGCAGACGTTCATTGTCAGTCCCAAGACAGTTTGCAATACTCAGATACCTTCTGTAGCATAAAAATTTTACACTGACCACAAGGTGTTCAGGTGAAACAACACCCTGACATTCTGCATTTAGAAAAGATCTGAATTGTACATTTGTGTAAGTTCCTGACGGTAACAAGCTGCCATGGCAATGAAAGGAAAGTAGTCAGAATACTGTATATTTTGCTTCAGGACATACCTGAACGCTCATACCATAAAAAATTTAACATTTGCCTGAAGCAATGACATCTGGCTCTCAGGAGTAGGTCAGCACATTTGCATAAGTTTTGCTCTTGGCTAGAATATAATAAAAAGGTTTGTGCCTTGTGTTCAAGCCTTCCCTACTGTCCAAAAATGAAATAATTCTTGGGCATCTCCAGCTGCTATAGCACAGGAGCCACAGTGCCATAAGAGCTATTTGCATCACAAAATTTCTATCTGTTCCTCCTCTGTTTTATTACTGATAATATCTACACTACAGTGTGTCATTTCGAGGACGGTTGGGATCAGGAGACCATATCTGGCACATGAACTAATTATAGCTAAAGAGAAAAGACATTTAAAAAAACCCTAACAAAATCTGGTACAAGACTGCAATCCCAGCACATGTATGATTTCTAGACTCTTTTTTTGGTATTGTTTATTAACTTTTGCCTTAGCAACCTGGCAATTGTATTATTCTTTGCCTTAATAATTATTTTCTGGGAAAAAAAAAAAAGACAGACTCCCTTATGCTTTCATCTATTCAAATACAGAATTTTAACTGGAATTCTAACTGTTGGGCAAAGACCTCCAGTGAAATCTAACTTGTGTAAAAATTTCTCATTCCCTTGCACACACTCCTTAGGGTTCTGAGCTTGAAATACAAATGTTATAAGCACAGTTAGAAAGAAAAGACACAGATATAAGAAGCAAAGGAAGAATGGATGTATTATTATTGAATGCTAGGGTATCCCTGTAGAACTGGCTACATACAAGATTTTAGTTTAAATTGGTTAAAAATGACTTCATCAAAAGTGCAAATCACCCTGCGGATGACCTTTTTTACTACTTACTCTTTGCCTATACATTTACCAGCATCAACTAGTTGATGAAAAACATGCTTAAGGCAATTTCAGGGTATTCTTACACACTGCTTTACTGACTTAAGGTCATTATAAACACTGCAGCTTTGAAGAATTGAATGAAGGCAGTCGTGGGTTTAGACAAGTTTTACAAACCAAAAAAGGGTACGTTGTACTGGCATTTCTGAAGATGCTCACGCAAAAGTTCCACTAGAGATGCTTTTTGGGACTTCACACAGAACAGTCTTTAGTTTGTATGCCACAACCAGCATTTCTTACCTAGTACACTGTCTTTAAAACGGAAATCATGTATTAAGCACACGTAACAAACATTTCCGGGCTGCGTATGCCAAGTCTTTTCAAGGGGCTGAATCCTTAAAGGAGATTGCAAACCAAAGGGACCCTTTCAATGTCCAAAGGATCTGCAGGTCACTAGTACTAACAGGTGATGCAAATTTAGACCCCTGTTTAGCTCAAGAACACTTACATATGCACAAGTTCCCACGTCCTTTGCAATTATCGTCAGAGGAATCCTTTTAGGATTGTCTTTTTCCTTCTCTTCTCTTATTCGACTGACAAAACAAGTATAAAACAAGTAGATTTTTAATATTGTGAATATAAGTAACAAGACAGATATTTAAACAGCAATCAGGCACTAACTGGATATGAAGCAGATTGTTTGCAGATGTACTGCGGGAGAAAGACCTCTGAGGACAAGAAAGCACCCAGCAATATCTGGAAGGGATGCTGACTGTGGCCCCCTGTAACGCCCTGTTGTATCAAAGCTCATTGTAGAAATCAAGAGTAATCAGCAGAGAAAAATGAATATTAAAACTCGAGCTAAAACTGCTCATCATTGTGATGCCTCAGTCTGCACTAAAGGCTCCTACTGGAATCAGTTACATCAGTACAGACTAGTTCAAAGGACTGACCAGGAAAAGAGTGAACTGGAAATCATCCCAGTAAGGATGATTTAAACAACCCAGGAACTCTGAAGAATCAGATAAAGACACAAACCTCAACCACAAAAACTGAGTGACCAGAAAACAGAACAATCACTAATAGTTTTCTGTCCAAATACTGAATGAAATAAGACAGTTCTGTTTATGCAAACCCTCCCATGATACCCTCGATCTTGGTGTATGTTCTGTAAGACCAAAATAGAGCTGGCCATGAGCAGCAGACAGGTTAGGGCAGAGGTTCCTGAGCTGAGCTTGCTTAGATGCCATCACTATGGAAAGAACTCCAGGCTCAGCTAGAGCGATAATGGCAGAGGCTCCTGCCACTGCATTGGGAAGGAACAATGTGCGACAGAAGTTGCTCTAGTTTTGTGCTGAGCACAGGGAAGTGATTCCTTCCTTGCATAGTGATTGTCGCATAAAAGGCACACATAATTTCTGCAGGGGGAAGACATTAAGATTTAATTTTTTTAAGATCACTTTGAAAGAAATTATCTATCATAATGGCATAGGAACAACAGCTTGGGAATCACTGGCCTAGACTGGGACTCTTTTCAATGTCTTTAAAGACCATATGAAAAAAGTACCTTTGCAAAAAAGACAGCCATGTTTCCTTTTGTTCTGCAGATCTGAAAAAATTAAAGAAAAACAGGGACAAATCAGCCATCATTCTAATACCAAAGCAGTCCTTGTACAAACCACAGTGGAATGGACAGGTTGCAATTTCATAAATACCTACAAAAACTAAAATATTTATCTGAATTTGAATGAAAGGTCTGCTTCCCTGCAAAGCCACCTGAAAAGCCTGCCATGGAGATCAAAAACCCCATTTGCCAGTTTTTGTTACAGAAGTTAAAGCTTTCCCAATTAATTCAGTAGGAAATGCATTGAGTTCTTAAACTAATGTCCAAACAGAAGAGGAGGGCATTTTAAAGTAAGAGCTTAATTCAAAACTTTAACGGTATTTGTTCAGGTATACAGACTTCTTTCCACTTTAAACTTTTCTAATTATCTTCTTATTTATTGGTTGTTTTATCAGCACTTCATGAAGTACATATATACCCATTGTATCTAGTAGGGTTTAACTTTGGACATTTTAAGGCTTATCTCATTTATCTTCATCTCATTTATACACTTTCAAGGATACAAAGCTGTCCAGTTAAATGTAGCTAATAATAGGACAGTTCAAGGAATCCAACCTAATTTTGCTTTAACTTTCTTGATTTAAATCCTGTCCCAGATGGAGTAACTGCTATTCCCACTGCTGCTTTTGCAAATCAAGTTCTTCAAATTTTCAGAGCAGGCATTTAGGGAACTACAAATCTACTGAATGACGCTGTGAGGGTAATGCACTTTGTAAATGTTACAAATATGACTCTGTTTTGGCTGTTTCAGTTCTGCTGGACAGGCATCTATGGATTCACGTATGACATTTTAGATTTTTCTGGGTTTTCTGTGTACCCCCAAACATAAAACAATTTCACTTCTATAAAATTTCTCACTCTTTTTTGATTGAAGCTATTGCTTTCCTATTCAACTACTTTTTGATATCTATAAAGGATCACATACTGTCTCTAGATCAAAGCTCATGTTTATTGGCAAGAGTTCAATTGAAAATCAATAGAAAATTTCATCTTTGTTTCAGGACTATCAAGTGTAAAAAATATAAACAGCACAACCAGATCAATAGAGCGCCATTTGCACACAGCATTCTCTTTGGGTAGGGACAATAGAAATTAAGCTGGATACTTCAGCTTTTGCTCTCTGTTGATAAAGAAGAAAATGCATTTTCCGAGACTCAGGCAAATTACCATGGCTAAGCAGCTGGGATTTCAGGGGGATGGTGCCCTCCCTCTTCCAAAGTGATGACAGAGCCCTCCTGCTGAGACTAAAATTAGCCTAATCACTGAAATTACCTTTACAGCCCTTATGTGTCCTACAGTCAATGCTGCAAAGACAGACCAAAAATTTGTTCTCTCTGTTAAAATTCAGACATTTTGCCTTAAGAGGAATTTTGACATTTTCTCTGGCACAATTAAATTGAAAAGAGAAATAGGACAAGGTCAGTATTTCACTGCATGTTTCCTTCTATTTCCAACATATGCTCTTCTTTTTAAAGCTGTCTTATGAGAGTCTCTTTGATCGTTTCATTAGCTTAGCTGTTTAATATTTGAAGTTCATCTTATTAATTAGCCAAGGTGTTCGTCAAGTTATTAAAAAAAAAAAAAAAGACAATTTCCACTGAGCAAGTTTGCAACACAGACAGTGCTTTCCCAAATCACATACTTTCTCAATGTTTAAAATGATAAGCGAATACCACTGTCCAATTTGCAGGGAGATAGATGAGGTATGGAGGGTGACTTGCTCACAGCAGCAGAACAAACGAGCCTATGAACCAGCAAGTTCCTGCTCCCCACATTCCCTAGTGCTGAAATGAACCCGTGATAGTCTCATTAGCTGTCAGCCTAAAAACATTTAAGTAACTTGGTAAATAAAACAATATCAGTTCTTACCTGAAATTGGCCACACAGTTTGTGGTGGGCCAGCCCAAAACGAAGGACCTCTCCGGGTCTGTGCTGCCTTCACAGACTTCTTCTGTACAAAATGCTGTCCACATCTCACAGAGACGTGCTTGGCACTTTAGTTTGAAATGAGAGTGTGACCTGCGGGCAGAAATTCACAGGTAAGTCACACACATGAAAACATAGCATGGCAGACTAAACAACTAGAGATGCTTCTTCCTTCAGGCACATGTGAAGCTTACATTGGAGCTCATAGAAGAAGCTATTCTGCTTCAGTTAAAGAAAACAATGTTTTATTTGGTTATGTATAAAAACATCAATTTCTCATTTAAATGGGATCAACAGATCTCTTATTTGTGGAATAAACAGATTGTTTGTGGCATCCCTGGGAATCCTCCTTCTTGGGGGAAGACCTCTTTTCATGTCTAGACTTCTCCAAATCTTGCCATGAAGCAAAGATCACCACTTGTATTTGACTCTCCTTTCAGTGACTTTAATGCTATCGAGGAGTTTGTAATACAGTTCTATTGCGTAGCCCCAGGGTCAAAATAGTGACAGAGTTTAAATACTGACACCTAGGCCGGAGCAAATGACACAATCCTGAACACGGAATGAGCAGAAAACTGCCGGTTTTGTTAACCACAGCACAGGCCACCAAAGAGCCTCCACAAATTAGTTGAATGGTTGGTTTAGGCTCACATCACTTGGAGAATGAGCCAGAACTTCCTGCATTCTTGAAATATTTACTCATCTACAAGGAAGATATATAATTTCCTCAATTTTTAAAAATTTGGCCCTTTGTGTGTTTTATCCTACTAAACAATAAAATTCAAATTTACAGAATTTCACATTTTAATTTCAACTCTTTTCTTCCACCTAATTTCTGCATTAAAAGCCTCCTTCCTTTGCAGGGTTGGTGAGTGCTAGTGCTGTGTGAGAAACAAGTAAAAACTCACAAAGCCAATGCAGCTCGGTAGCACTGCAACAGCCACTCACTTCAAGCCTTGCAGACTAATTACCTGAGCTGTGGTTTTCCTGAACCAGCAGGGAAAGGCTGGAGGAAGAGCGTTCACTACCTCAAGCCAAGAGGACATACAAGCAAGAGCATGACAGCTCACCAGTGTGTTGAAAATATGGATGGGGACAGTGCCAGGCACCATGGTGATTAGTGCGCTATAAATAAATATGCCAGGTAAGCAGTTTCTTAGAGCTTTGATACACGGGGCTACCTTCTCTGAGATTAGTCTCATTTACAAGGTATTTGACTTAGAACAGACTGAACTAATACTGGCTGAAACACGAAAGTACTTGAACCTTGTGGCTTTAAAGAGGACACAGACGAACTTGCAGTACCCTGGCTGGCCTGAGGTTTCCAGCTGACATTGTACTAAGGGATGTGGTGAGATAGTGCGCAGCACTGTTTGCAGTGTTGGGCAAGAAAGGACTGTCAGTGCAAATCAAACCTGGCAAAAAGATTCACTTCAACTTGATTGTCATAAAATACTGCAAAATATCATCTCATGTTCCTGTATATTTTAAACTAAAAGCTAAACACCATGTTCAGCTAAACTAAGATCATGGTGTTTCCTGATCAGCTGAACATTTTACCTCTCTTCACTCTATTACATTCTGCTACCCAACCAAAGACAAACTTAAAGTACAGGAGAACATTTCAACATGCTTGTTAAAAATTAGTTTATGATGCAACAAGTAAGGTCTGTCACGAATACAAAAATAGCTGTATTCTGACCAGCTACAGAATGAACTGTAAAAATGCAGATTTACAAAAAATACAGCTGTGAATTCTGATGTAGGTAGTCTGACTCCACCAAGTCAATCTGTTGACTCTCCTTTTCTCCTCAACTTCTTTTTCCCATTACCCAGTACAGTGAACTCTCTATATGCTGTTTCACTTTTTTAACATTTACAGTTCATAAAACCAGACCCCTACAGTGCCAGTAGCAGGTGTCAGCAGGGTGTTGGCAGAAGCATAGCCATGTTCTCCAGTCATGGTTGATGTATATTCTTACCCTGTTTGCCATGCCTAGTCACAGCTTTCAGCTATTATCAATATTCAAGTGGCCTAGTTTCCAGAGGCATTGAAACAGTAAACCTCCATTAACATCTAAAGAGCCTGAAGCATAATTTTATCCCAATCTGCCATCTCCTCTATGCAATCCATGGGTTCTCAGCATTTGTGAAACGTGGGTCTTCTTCTTAAGTTCCTAAGCATTACCTCTAGACATAAACACATCATCGCTGACTAAGGAAGCAGCATGACTGTTTGAAAAATGGGAAGCATAAAAATCTAATGAATATTATACATATTTTTAAGGAAGTCCCCTAACAAATGTTACTGGAACTCTCAGGCAGATCCCAGGTCTGCTGAAATCAATAGGAAACATGAACATCAGTGGTGTAGGTATTGATGCACCTCAAATTATGCCACCTCTGCAGAGCACACGCAATTCCTCCTTTTGCTTGCAATTGGATACCTTGTAACTGATAACAGATGGAAGATGAACTTCTCACTGGATTTGTTAATCTCCTTAACAGGAGCCCCTGACAAAAACATTAATGGATCTACTGTGAGATTGCTACCATAATTCCATGTATGCACTCAAACACTAATTTCCATGTCCAGCCATGTTGGGAGAATAATCTTAAAAAGCATGTGTACATACGGGGGGCACGCATTACAAAGGAGAAAGAGGAAACCATTTCTCTGTGCCTCCCACACAAAAACTTGTGAGAAACCTTCATCATTGAACTGACAGATCCTTGAAATATTTACTCTGCCAAATAAAAACGCATGCTCTCTATAAGAAATCTAATCAATGTATAGAAAAGAGGTATGTAACATTTACAAACTTAACTTTGGTTTAGTGAGAAAAACTCTTTCAAACAACTCATTTGTGACTTAATCCCCACACGAAGGCAGTGAAGGACAGGGCAGCAGGGGAGCATATCATGTGAGTAATATGCTCATTTTTTATAAGCTGCTATAATGCATGATAAGAAAACGTAACACTCTACATTTCAGAAATTATTAGAAAGTAGCAAAAAATGAACCTACAAGCCCCTTGTCCAAAGTCATACACGGACCAGTTGTGGAGAGGACTTACCCCTGACAAATTTCCATGGGAGCAATGCCAATTTGCTGCCTTTAAGCAGGAGCACAGTGCTGTACAGTAGTTTACCCAGCAAGCTCAGAGGATACAAGATGATTGTTGCTCTCTTTAGGAAAAACTTGTACCTGTTTGCTGGTCATACAAAGCCAAATTATACGTGAGCTCCCTTTGTGCAGTGACATGCAGCTGAGCTGACACCAGCACAGCGCCAAGCTGTACACAAGATGCTGTAGGGGTTCATATGCCCCAAGCCAAAAAAACACTTAAGACAAAAGATCATTACAAATTTTTAGCAGCTTCACAAGGCCTAATTCTGAAGTTAAGACCGATTCAACCACATCATTAATGCTGTCCTGGTCTGACTGCTTTGACTCTGCACCAGGCTGTTACAAATCAATAGCAATCAACAGTCACGGCCACATAGCAATACGCACACTCGAGTTTTCCTTCTAGGAATCAACATGGGCATTTTAGTGTGAGACAGTTTTTAAAATGCTGATTTTTAAGTAGTATTCATTAGTGACAGCTCTGATGCTTTAATTGCTGACAGGGCAGCTGTAGAGAGAATATCCCAATTAGATCTTCAAAACACATGCAGCAATATCACTCAAAATACTATTTTTATCATTTCTAGAAAAGACTTGCATTTCCCCCCGCCCCTTTTTCACAAGAAAAAGCACAATTTGTTCTCTTCCACCTTTTTCAAACACGGCAGTCTCTTCACCACATTAAATCACATGCTGTAGGAGCTGTTATTACTGCCTGGGGACCAGATTTTTGTGCGGTTACACCAAATAGTGCTTTCCTATGCAAATAGTCCCACTGGGACCCAGCCAAACCTTCAGTAATGTGCAGCTCTGCCTGGAGCTGTAACGTTGCTTCTGCTCAGCATGCTGACCGGGGTGGGAGGGCCTTACCCTTTCTGACTTTAGTCTTCTGCAATTTAGGAGCTAAGCTAGTGGACAATGCCCATTGAATATCCAGTGTATGGAGTGACAGACCCTCAAGAACATGACTCCCCTCACCCACTATCGACACCCTATCAGCTCCAGGTGAGTTGGCTGCAGTAAGGTGCTGGTTTTACCTCAGTGACTGTAAGAGGAGCCTAGAAACCTGGGTAAGTTGCAAATAATTCACATTTTGAAGCTGAAATCAGGTGAGGTGAATTCCACTCTAAACAAGCAACGAACATAATACAGTAACAATGTTGTTACTGCTACTGCTGGTAGAATAGCAAGATCTCCCCTAAATATCCCTATGTTCGCCACCCACCCACAGTGGAACGTGTTTTGTGTAAAACATCTTCTGTGTTGTCACACCACATCAAGTGAGGGAGTTCAGCTGGGGGGATTATGTTTGCCATGTGTGATTCAAACAGACACAGCTCGGATTTCTACAGAAAACACGGATTTTTTCTGGCTTTTCCCAGAAGCCCCCAAAAAAACTGCTTAAGTGAAATGACACATTGCAAAAGCCCAGGATTGCCCACCCTGTGAAACCACAACACAGTGCCTAACAGAGAGCAAAGCTACACCAGGATTTTTTATTATTATTTCCCCATAACCCGTAACAACAAGTGAAAGCACCCCCTAACATTGCCTTAAACCACAAATGCTGCATGAAGCTGGCATGCTAGACACAGCTTGTAAATGTGATTTAATTGTGAATGGTAGAGTGAATAATCAGAGCTCAGCAGTAAGCCTGATTACACATGAACACTACCCAGACTGCTCAGCATCCCTACTCCTTCCCTTTCCCCATGCTCCTTCTGTCACTGGACAAACTACAGAGACGTACACTGCACTGCCTTCTGCAATCTCTGTTTTTATACAGCTGCACATCACTGGTGTGCACCCAAGGTAAGGGTTAAGACCTCTAAACCCTCCGCAACACAACATGGGATTGAAGATGACCTGTCTAAAACACAACAAGTTGAAGGCAGCACAACAGACACAGCTGAGCACCAGTGAGTCTTTTCTACGATGCTGCACTCCCTGAGCAGAGAAGATCATACAATACCATCAATACATCAAAGCAAGCGATACATCAATGAACACCTGATACTTCCTTAAAATGTTCCATCCTAGAATTCCTCTATGGCTATGGGCCATACTCACTTGGACTTGGCAACAACGAGGATGTCTGTGAAGAGGAAAAGGTGTCGCTCCTGGGTTTGCAGGCTCGTCTTCAGCTGCACATGGCCATCCAGGATGAACGTTCGGTTGTGGCATATGAAAGACTGCACAAGGGGCCATGCCTCTGGGCTGATGGGGGACAAGCAGCCTTCCCTGCAAAAGGAATTAAAATAAATGGGATAAAGGAAAGCAAATCAGGCAGCTGCCTGTGAGTGAGAACCAGGCAGTGAATTCCCATACCTGCTGCCGAAAGGCAATTTATTTGACCACATTTCAGTGAAAGGTGAAAGAGACTAAGAGGATAATTCAGCAGTCAGATTCTGACACAAAATATATTAGAGACTGTCCGCATTGAATCTTTTACAGCCCAAACGCATTTCCAGCATTCAGCAAAGGACAATAATTTAGACAACATGGGGAAAAAATCAGACTCTCTCTTGGAAGCACGATGGTCAGCTCCCTCACTCAGACAGGACATTCCTCGTTTCTGAGCCTGGCTCTAACAAATGACTATATGGAGCTGAACTGAAAGAATGGGAGAGTCTGAGAGGATGACACTCCTTGTCTAGGGCTCCCCAGATGCTTGTTGCAGGTCAGGTTTTCCCTTTGAAAGCCAGAGACATGGCTTCAAATTCTTACAGGAAGGTGAGAGAACTGAACCTAGGTCTCCTACACTCTGGTGTACCTTAAACAATGAATTTCTAGATTAAAACCAGGACCCGTCAGTATCTTTACTCATGATTTGAAATCCAACTTTCCAATTATTTGCTTTTTATAGAGTGCCTCCAAATTAACCATTTCCTTTGGTTCACTTTTTTTATTCAAATGTATTTACTTTTTTTCCTTGTTTAAAAAAAAATTAGCTAACATTTGGCAGGATCAGCTTGGCAAGGACAGGCTGAAGTGAACAGTTTTGTAATTCTAGTTTATTCCTGATCCCACTGGAATGGATGACAAACACCTAACAAGTTTGCTGGGAGAAGACACAGAGTTTATGCAGTGAAAGTTACAAAACAAAATAGGAGGTAAATGAAAGAAAACAAGAGTGAGCAGAGAATACCTTTAAAGAAGGTCATAAACCTTCTTGTACCTCTCTTAGAGCCTAGATGACTCATGACCCTCCTCTCCTTGACACCTGTGGCTGGATTACGAAGGAAATTATTTAGGAAATCCTGACAGCTGGGAGAGAAAGGATAAGATCTGAGATTGGCCTACATTAGCAGGACACACTTTCACTGATGCGTAAGGAACTGGTGAGGATCTCTACTTGCTGGAGAGAGCCTTGTTTGGCCTTGGATTCCCCTTCCTGGCTGAGAGACTGAATTTTTTTAAGAATTTCTCAATTTATTTTGTCTTAAACTGTATCTTAATCTTGTCTTTCATTACCTACCCCTCCCATGAAGAGGGAAAGAAGCAGAAGGGGTGTCCAGGAATGTGGAGGTTAAAGCAGAGAGACAAGTTTTGGTTCAGTACAACAGTGGTACATGCTGTGTGGCTGGCTACAGGAATTAGGGGAACAACGAGCACCTCTCCTACCCTGCCACTTCCATTGGACTAGAAATTTGCCAATTCACCAGTTCATCAGCGAGTGTTAGGTACCTGGGAGTCCATTTCCTTAACTCCCTAGCAGCACCGGGCACAGAAACTTCAGAAAAATCAGGAATGATGATGAGTCCAGCTGAGTGAAAGCCATGCATGGCCCTTACCTCAAAGAGTAAGTCAGGGATATACTCACTTGTTAGGAAAACCATGTAACACTGCTGTAAGCCAATCGGCAAAAGCATTCTTAAAATCATAGGGTTACACTTTTATGTTTCCATATAGGCAACTATTTGATTATTCCTGTTGGTATATTTTCTACATCCTGATTTGTAGGCCCAGGAACCTCTCAAATTAAACTAAGCAAAATCTTTGTCACATAGGTACGTAAATGAAGGCACAGTAGGTTTAGTAAAGCCAGCAGGGTCAAGCAAATTGAACTGCATTTGGACCCAGTGCCTTTCAAGCACATCTGATATCTGAACTCTAATAAGCACTCTTACATACTCTAACATTAAGAGTTTGCCTGATAGGCCTTACTAAAAAAAAAAAAAAATAAATAAAAAAGGACAATATTTTCTTCCCTGGAAACAAAGTAGAAAAAAATCAAAGCCATTAATACATCCAGAATCTTTTAAGGCCCCAGGAACTGGGAGCATGGAGGAAATTCAAGTCACCAGTGCCAAAAATGTCTTTTGGAAAGCATGCTTTTGATCCTCTCAATTAATGTTCCATTGTTACCAGACATGAATGAAACCGAGTGCTGTTACATTGAAGAAAATGCAGATCAGCAATATCCTCGGGAGTAGGGATTTATATGAGAGAGGTATTTCTGCAGTTCAGTTTTTAATGGCTTAATGATTTTTCTGGCCACAAAATGGGTCTAGTTTTGAAAAAGTGCTAAGTACACAAATACTGGTTCTTTGAAAATTCATTTTAATAGAATTAGGCAAAACTCAGTACTTAAGTCAATGTGATTTCTGATATAATTAAAAAATAAAGTCAGTGATGTAGGGCTCTTTCTGCCTTCACTGTATTTCCCTAAAACTCATTTTAAGATTAACATGTGCAAAAGTCCCACAAAGCAACATCTTTCCAGTTTGGCAGGAAAAAACCCCCATTATCCAGGTTTGTTAAGAAGGAACTGTGAACTGATTCCCAGATAATGGGGATAGATGGAGATACTACAGAGCCAGCAATCAGTCAAGGTCCACTTTGTGTAGAAGCAAGGCTGACACTGATGTTTTGATGTCACTGCTAGTGTCAAATGCTAGCCTTAAGTGGACATTTTTCCCTAAAATACTATTTTGGAGGTCTGAAATTTCTATGTGGGATTTTAAGTAAGGAGAAATTTTTGTAATTTGAGGATATCTACAAGATATTCTTGACTTATTCAGAAAAAACTAAAATCACTGTACTGGCTGGAATCAGCTGAAAGATAATTGAAGATTTCCCTACTGGCATTTCCAGAACATAAATTTTTACACCTGTTATTTTTCAAATTAATCAAAATAGGCATTTTGTGCCTATTCAAAAGACACTATGGTTTAAAAGAACTCTTCAATTTTGTAGGTGAAATATATGAAGTCGAATTCCACAGTAGTCAGCCAAACACTGAAAAATACATCCCAGCTGCATTGTGTGAAAGCAAACACATCAGTGCTCACTTCATTGATCCTGTATTTACCAGAAACCACAACAGCACAAAAAATACTTCTTCTTTCCCCTGCAGAGTTTCCTTGGGGTTTCCAATAAAACTATTACCTGAATGGCATGACCCACAAAATGTTTATTCTTGGTGTTAATGGAGATGTCAGCTTCATTCTCTGTTTGTAGTGAAAACAATGAAAGAAATTATACTTTCCAAAGGATAGTTTAGCAGCACATGTTAAGTGGTTATTAAATCCATGATACAAATGTCTTTTATGCCAATGGGAAGCCTTCCCCTGATTTCAGTTGATGATTACTTCAGCCTATCTATGATTTAGATTAAGCTATAAGATGCCTCAGGGGAACAATCTGTTCTAAAGTAGCTAAGCTGGAATGAGCTACTGCAGGTATCTCAGATATAAGACATCCCTCTCAGAGACTGCTCATGCTCCATCCTAAACCTCACTCCATTGTTTTGGTTACTGTTCTCTGCCAGAACATCCTTCTGATGATGATACCGTTGCAGTTGCAGAAGTTGATTTCCTCTTACGATGCAGCACCAACACTCTCTGCACAACCGATACCTGTTGACATAAAATGCCATTTTGCTTTTTAACCTCTGAAGTCCTTCAAAAGCGTTAGGTCAGAAATCCACCTTTTCAACAGCAGAGTAGTAAAATGGCAGCTATTCAAAAGGCTGAAACCTGAGTCAGCCCAGCCACATAAGAGGCTGCACTTGGTCTGTCAAACACACATACGTAATACCTTTCCAAATTCCTCTTACAGTGAACAAATTGGCCTATATTAATTTCACACATATGTACTGTAAACAAAAATACTGCATGCCTCCAGCAGTGCTGAAGCCTGAGTAAGGACCAGAAGCTCTTTCCAGTTTTCACAGATTCAATCACAGAATCATAGAATATCCTGAGTTGAAAGGGACCCACAAGGATAGTCAAATCATAGAGTCATAGAATAGTTTGGGTTGGAATTGACCTTTAAAGGTTATCTAGTCCCATTGCCCTACAATGAATAGGGACATCTTCAAATACATCAGGTTGCTCAGAGCATCAACCAACTTGACCTTGAATCCTTCCAGGCATGGGCATCTTAACACCTCTCAAGGCAGCCTTTCTTATAGGCCACCTTTAGGTATTGGAAGGCTGCTCTAAAGTTTCCCGTGAGCCTTCTCTTCTCTCCACGCTGAAGAGTTTTAATTCTCTCAGCCTTTCCTCATAGGAGAGGTGCTCCATCCTAATCATCTTCGAGGCTCTCCTCTGAACCTTCTCCAACAGGTTCATGTCCTTCCTGTGCTGAGGACTCCAGAGCTGGACATAGAACTCCGTGCAGAGTCTCACCAGAGCAGAGCAGAAGGGCAGAATCACCTCCCTCGACTTGCTGGCCATACTGCTTTTGATGCACCTCAGGATCCCCATGTCCCTTTCCACGGCACAACTCTCCAGCCTCTCGTTGTATGAACATCTGAGGTTGCCCCATCCCAGGTGCAGAATCTGTCATTTTCCTTGTTGAACTTCATGTGGTTGGGGATTGCCCAGTTCTCTAATTTGTCCAGATCTCTCTGCAGGGTCTCCCTGCCCTCAAGGGAGTTGACAGCTCCTCCCAATTTTCTTTCATCAGCAATCTTACCTAGTGTACCTTCTATAGTTCTGCATCCAAGTCCATTATAATGACGCGGAAGAGAATGCGCCTACACACACAGAGCTTGCAGCTTGCCGCATAAATCTAACCTTGTTTTGGCTTCAGGCTAGAGAGGCCACCAAGCAGAGTACCTGCCAACCCTTCTCATGGTGTTCAGAGACTACAGACTTATTTTCTATATCTCAAAGACTAGTTTTGGATGGCTCTAAAAAACCCACAATTTATCTTTTAGGAAAAATAAAGTCAATGAATTTTCAACTTCAGTGTCTCTCAGTAAAACATTTGCTTTACCATCACTGAGTCACAGCTTTGGGCTAGAGCAACCCACTGAGAAAGGCAGGAGCTATTCACATCCCTTCAAGGCTAGTGAAAACAGCAGCTATCTGCACAGTAGGAAATGTCTACAGTTCAGCCCACATTATGGATTTTTACCAAAATGGATTATCAGTCAGGGACAACATGTGATTTGTGACCATTAGTGACATCCCCAAAAGCAAGCCTGATCTAGAAGGTAATTCCCTCCATTTTTTCAATAGAGCTTATACTGGAAATCAGGTGACAATATTTGCACTTTTTTCTGTGCCTCCTACTCAGACCCTAAGCTCTTAAAACGTCCTGTTAGAAGGACCTTCAATAGTAGCTTAATAAATGCTTGCTTCATATATTTGCTAATGAGGCAGGCCCTGCTAGCTGGAGCTTGGAAGGCAAGATGGTTTACAGCTGAAAATCCTTTAACACATAGGACATATTACCCATATTGTGTGGCTAGAGGGTGTTTTGCATTCAAGATACTTAATAAGGTATTGAGAACAACTCTTTAACTAACTAAAAGCAAAGAGCTCCAATTTTGTGTGCAAGAGCTTGCCCAATAAGGTGAGATATGATGAAAAAAAACAAACAAACAAACAAACAAAACCGTAACACAGCAATGAGTACTGATCTGCCTTGCAGGGCTTCTTACAGTGTACCAAAATGCAATGTTAAGATTTCAGGACTTTGACACATACCAATCTTCATCATAAATGATAATTTGTGTGTGACTTACACTAAATTCTAGCCAACTTGACAAAACAGATCATCACATTCTGTACGCAGAAAGAGTGAAAAACAAAATGAAAGGAGAGTTTTTATTCTACGCTGAAAACAACTGCCCATGCTTGGGACTGAACGCAAGACAATGGCGATGGTCCTGTTCATGCTCATAATTAATTTACCCTCTAACATGCTGGCAGCTTATTAAAGCATATGGCTTGAAGAGTCACTCCCCATGCTAGAAGGGCTGTGAAGAGAAAGGAGGCTACAGCTGCATTACACATAGCAGACCTATCTCCAAAATTTATCAGCAAGGGACTTTGTCTTTGAAAAACAGTTGAGGAACAAGCAAAGCTTGTAGGTACTTAATATTTTGCTCAAACCAGCTGTAGATGGAAAAGGGCAGAAACAGGGAGATAATACATGGTTCTGCACACTGATGCTATCTAGCTGGAGATGTTCTTGTGCCATGGTTTCTGGCTTGGCACAAACTCACAAACCATGGAGTAAGGAGCTGAAAACAGGGATGTCAACAGTCCTGCCCACTTCCCACAACTTGCTCAGTCCAGCCTGCTCCATCCCCACTACCGGTTTAGAATGACCACGCAAAACCCTGTTGGCTTCAGGGATGAGCATTCACAGCTCTTTTCACCATAAATGAGGAAACACGCAGACGAGGCTCACCCACACAAAGCAATCTGCAGTGCAGAACCCAACTTAGACATACAGATAGATATATATATACACATATATAAAAATCCTCTGCATTTTTAGAGGTGCTAACTCCTCCTTTCTGTCACTGCCTCCCAACCATGACCAGTGCCCTGAACAAGTCACTCACGTGCTCAGGATCTGCCCACTTCAAATCCTTATGATCCAGAATACACATTTCATCTAAGTTTATACAGCACTTTACTGTAATGAATAATAATTATACCTGGAGGGGGAAAGTAAGCACAAAAAGTATGAGCTTGGAGTGTAGGAGTGTTTTCCAGGAGGTAGTAGGTAAGATATGGGCCAGCACAAAGTCAGTATGCAGTTGTAAACTTACACTGACTATTTATAGAAAAGACTCAAATAGACAAGCATAAAACTCTCTTAATCACATGGGCTGCCAACCCATTTCTGAAAATCTGCTGTCAATTGATCCCTGCTTTGCCAAGGGAGCCTCATTCTGAGGATGCTGGGCATGTTTGCTTGCTGTTATCTATGGTAAATCTTATGCAGTTGAAGCAGCACTTTGTGCAAACAGTGCAGCATTCCAGAAATAGCAAGTCTACTTTCTGCAGCACTCTGTTAAAGTGCCCTAGGCCATCACTGTTGAGCTTATAGTAGCTTTTGTACAATGAAATAAGTGAAATCTGCTTGGTTTTTCAAAGAGCATTAGTTACTAAGTTTTAAAAAGCCTACTTTACTTTACAAGTATTCTTTCCTGGTTCCAACTTCTTTTTTACAAGTAATGTATTTGAACAAACCCAAGGCAGTCAACCCTTACCCCTGAATTCCCCCTTACAGACTGGGGCTGTGGATCTCACAGAGAGCCCTCTGCCCTGGAGCACATGTCAGCCTCAGTTCAGACCCTCTAGTGCAGGGCTGTCCTCACTCTCCCTGTGCAAGCAAGTGGACCTCAGAAAGCTTCAGTGGAAAATACAGCAGCCAAGATCAAGCAGTGAGTCCCAACAGGGTCATGAGGACTTCAGACCAAAGTGTACTGCAACCCCCTCTCCAGCACTGGCAAGGCAAGCACAAGCCTGGACAGTGGAAGGAAGATGAATATTAATTAGGAGAAAGTTTTACTCAGATAAACAGACAAATTTACATTTTAGGACATTAATCAGTTTTTATATATATATTTTATATATCACTTATATTTAGGAAATTGGATACCACTCCTTTGCTTCTAAAACCCACTGTATGCATTTTAATGCAATATACATTGAAAAAATACTCCAACTTAGATTATAATAGGGTTCTAAAAATTGTTTTGTATCATCTCTGCATGATGACAAAATCTTTATTAAACATAATAAAAATTATTATGATGAATAACATGGTTAACATTAAATGTTCCAGATGTTGAGGCACATAACTGTATTACTTTTCTGTAGTCTGGCAGTAAAATACCACATAGCTGTAGGATAAAATGCATCATTAAAACAAAATCCTCACACATTTCAGGATGGAAGCTTGGCAGCTTAACTGAAAACAAGCTGCACTTAAGTAATTTTTACATAGCCAAAAGGACGATATTCTCTGCAGAACAAGCATGCACTGCAGTGTGGAGGCTGGAGACAGGAAACACGCTTGTGGTTTGGTTTGCTTCCAAGACCTTTTGTTTTATTTTAACAAACAGCTGCAAGGTGTTTACTCTAAAAATTTAGCACAAGGGCAAAATTCTCTGTTGGTGTAAATTAGCACCACACATTTTGGTCATATTTTACCTATTTCCACCAGAAAATAATTTAGTGCAAGTTATTTAAATCCTATTGAAAAGCTCTTGCAGTGTGGGTGTCCTCCAGTCCTGCTATACAGCTCTGACAGCAATCACCAAGTTCAACAGGTTTTGGTCCAAGTCCCCCTGGGCAGGGGAGAGGTTTAGGAGAGGACATATTCACATGTAGAAGTCAATAATTTTTTTTGACCTCTGAATAACTGATCCTCTGTTCACCAGCTCCCCCTCATTTTTACTGACTGACATATTAGCACCACCTTGAGTTACTCTCATCCCAGTTGCACCAGGGAAATGCATTCCAGGCATTGTCTAGTCAAACAGAGATTTCATTGTTCAGACAAAAAAAAAAAAAAAACACCCAAACAAAAGTCACCAGAAACGTGACCTTTAGGAGGGAAAAAAAAAGAAAAATAATAAAGAAAAAAAGGAAAAAGATAGGATGAACAAGGGGCAAAGAAAAGGCCAGAACTTAACACCCCAGCTCTGCAGTTCTGCACTATGGTTGTCTGGGCATTTTGGAGCTTCTCATAGCCTACAAGAAGTCTGGAGGCACAGGCTATTTTGCTACTTTCACTATTTTCAATCCAGCCTCTTCCTGCCCCTTCTGAGGAGGGATACAAGGGAGCACTCTGGAATGTCAGCTTCACCCATGTCCCACTAGGATGATCCAGTATTATTTCAGTAGGCTGAAGGGATAAGGTTTCTATCCTACCTTACTTTTTTTTGGTAGCAGTAATCGCAACTGGGACATTTAATCCCACTTAATCACAATAGGGACATTTAAAAGCCTATCTCAGCTCCATTGATTTTGACTTACCTCATAGATAAAACCAACCTTTTATTCAAAAGGGGTTTTCATTTATCTTCTTGCAAACTGTATTACAAGAGTTCAGCATAGGTCATACAATAAGCCAGGAATTTTGGGCTACCAAAAATAGCTAGGATATGCTGCAGATCTCTATAGAAACAGGTCATTTCAAGCTGATGTGCACATGAACTGAAAAGATTGGTTGTGGGCATCTT
The DNA here is from genome assembly GCA_013396735.1 of Grallaria varia. Classification (NCBI taxonomy): domain Eukaryota; kingdom Metazoa; phylum Chordata; class Aves; order Passeriformes; family Formicariidae; genus Grallaria; species Grallaria varia. Next base: position 80,540 of record VWZG01002682.1, read on the forward strand.
CAGAAATCCCTTCTGGGCCATCGTGTATGGCCGTTAGTGAGCTTGCATGTATCTGCCTTGCCTGCATGTATCTATTGTCTGCAGCTACCTGACACAGAGGCTGTAAATGGGCAGAATAAGGCACTTGTGTGACCATGTCCTTTAAACCAGGAAATGGCATTTTCTAGGTGACTGCCTGGGCTTACTGCCTGTCAGTCACCTCATTCATCTATCAGATACCAGTGGGGCTTCTTACAGTCTCTCAAAGTCTCGTTGCTCAATTGTCCTGCCCCTTTAGCCTCTGATTTTGCCATTCTTCAGGAAGTGACTAATCTAGGCTCTCCTCCTCCTTGGCCCATGCCAGCTGGGTAGTATGCAGTTAGGCAACAGGTTTTAAGAAAAAATACATTCAAAACAGTGCAAGACTTCAAACACATTGTCAAGTAAATCAGATCTGGAATCCATTAGCTGCTGTTCCTTGATTGTCCTTTTTCAGGAGAAAACTTGATGATTATGAACAAAGTTCATAATCAGACACAAAGTGACCTATAAATAGCTTCAAGTACTGCCTTTAAAAGATAAGCTCCTTCACCATGCTTCATCCTTCCACAAACTACAGCTGTCATTGGAGCCACTGCTGACCGGCATTGCCTGTATCCCCAAAATGCACCAACAACCTGGGAAGAGTATCGAGAGGAAGTTCAGTTGTATAGGAATGGTGTGAGGAAGGCCAAGGCAAAGCTGGAACTGGACCTGGCAAGGGACACAAAGATTGAGTGCACCCTCAGCAAATCTGCAGATGACACCAAGCTGAGGGGTTCAGTTGACAAACCTAAAGGACAGGATGTCATCCAGAGAGACCTGGAAAAGCTTGAGAAGTGGGCCTATGGGACTCTCATGAGGCTTAACAAGGCCAAGTGCAATGTGTTACTCCTGAGTTAGGGCAACCCACAGTATCAATACAGGCTGAGGGATGAAACACTGAGAGCAGCCCTGCCAAGGACTTGGGGGATCTTGTGAATGAGAGGTCAACATGACCCATCAATGTGCACTCACAGCCCAGAAAGCCATTGCGTCCTGGGCTGCATCAAAAGCAGCGTGGCCAGCAAGTCAAGGGAGGAGATTTTACCCCTCTACTCTGCTCTTGCAAGACCCCATTTGGAGTATTGCATCCAACTCTGGGGTCTTCTGCACAGAAAGGACATCAACCTGTTGGAGCAAGTCCACAGGAGGGCCACCAAGATGATTAGAGGGATGGAGCACTTCTCTTACAAGGAGAGCTGAGAGAATTAGAATTGTTCATCCTAGAAAACAGAAGGCTTTGGGGTGACTTAGTTGCAGCCTTTCAGTACTTCAAAGGGACCCTACAAGAAAGATGGAGAGAGATTATTTACAAGGGCATGTAGTGTCAGGACAAAGGAGAATGGCTTCCAACTGGAAGAGGGTAGGTTTAGATTAGATGTTAGGAAGAAATTCTTTCCTATGAGGGTGATGAGGCACTGGAAGAGGTTGCCCAGACAAGCTGTGGATGCCCCATCCCTGGAAGCATTCAAGGCCAGGTTGGATGGGGTCCTGAGCTAGTTGATCTAGTGGAAGGTGTCCCTGTCCATGGCAGGAAGGTTGGAACTAGATGACCTTCAAGGGCCCTTCCAGCACAAGCCATCCTATGATACTGTGATTCTATGGACTGTGGAACACTGTGCGATGAGCTTCACAAAGCCCATGACAGATGTGAAGAGAGGATCTGCCCAGGCCTTGTACTGGCCTAAGTTTTTAAGGATCACTTCTCTAAGAGGGACGACCAATATGGGTGCCATATGGAAGACAGGATGGTCACTTCACCTGTTCTAGCTATAACAAGAACAAATCTGGCTTTGGTTTGCCTCAAGGACTTTAAAATATATTTTAATACTAGTACTACAGCACAGGAATTATCCTCTTACAGAGAAGAGATTACTTGATACTCCTGCTGTTGCCAGCTATTGCTAGCATAATGACCCAGATTTCTTATAAACAGCCACATGCACCTGTTTTGCTCTCTGTAACTATCTGCCTACCTAGTCAAGAAGTTTCTCATGTAGCTACTCATGCACATTACTCAGAGGTTCCTATTCCACCAGTGAACTGCGCTGGGGAAAAAAGCTATTAAAGAATTTCCCATATCCCTGCACCTTATGATGGTAGTCACCTGTTCAGTGCTGCCAGCACTCATGCTGTACTGGGATGCACAAAAGCACAGCTCCAGGTGTTTGGGGAGCTCTCTGGTCAGCAGGAAAGTGTCTAAAGAACAGAGGTACTTGAGAGGTCAGGAAGCCTCTGAGATTGTTTTTTTAAATTTTGGAATTATTACCCTTATTATCCTTTATTGAATCTAGCCTCCAGTACTCAAACACTTCAGACATGGGCACAGAAGAGATCTAAAGACAGACTTATTCTCATGATGTGGTTACAACTCCTCACCAGCAGCTTTGTGCATGAGGGAGCAGCTGGATCAGGAGAAGCAAAACATATCAGCCCACAGAAGAGTTCAATGCCTTTTTAATGCTGGCCCTTGTCAGAGGTGAGAGCACCAGAGGCTGCACATCAGCCCTCACATCATTAGAGCCCTTCTGCTTGTTTACACAAGATAAATGGTCATAAAGCAGTCTGAGCTAGTTGGTCTGTGATTTCCTCAGGTAGGTCGCTGCCCAAACTGCTTGGCCAGACAGTCATTTGGCAGAGATTTTATTGTCTAAAATCAGGGATACACAATGGTTGGACAACAGCTGTGCCAGACCTCAAGGCCTAATCCAGAAAGTCCTTAAAACGGGCTGCAGCCAAAAGCACATGTGGACACTGAGACATCTGGACAAGCAAAGCCCTACACTCATCCTGATGAGCAGTGCCCCTCACTGACTTCATCTTAAAACTGTCACAACTCTATCCAAAAGGGAATCAGCTTAAAGCGCTAGTGTTAAACTATTAGTCACTTATTGAAAAATTAATCCCTCATTTAAACTTCAATACCCTGCTTCCAAGCCTTCCTTCTTGCTAGTTTCCTTTTAATAAAATAGAAGCGTATCTCTGACAGTTGCAGCTCATTTCCATCTCCAGATGTACAAACATCGCTATAAGCCAGTTTGTATGTCATGAATGAAGAACTGAGGGTTTTATCAAAAACAAACATATGCACACATACACACACACAAAACAAAACAGAAAAATCACAGCGGAGGGACGGGAAAGCCAACCTCTGAGTTAAAAGGCCATTTGAGGCCTCAGAAAGTTCACTTTGTTCCTTGTTAACAGTTAGTAAAATTTTATCCCAGCTATTATTATGTAAAAATAACTTTTGTGTTCAAGCGCATGGTTTAAGGAAATAATACTCCAGTGTCATAATTAGCTTAAATGAAGCATGAATCAGAAATACTATAAAAAGGACAACTTGTAAAATATCATCACAAGTTGTTTTAATTATGTGCAATTCCATTATAAAGGAAGAGCAATTTAATATGAAATAACAATTTTAAAAAAAAAAACAACCACACAACACTATTTTTCTACAAATTCATATAGCCTTGCATTACGCAGGGAAACATGACATAATGAGGGGAGAAATCCAGGGAATTTCTCATGCAGAGATTTCTGCCCATCCTGAATAAGTATGAAATGTTAAAACATCAAAACTTTTCATGAAACGGAAATATTTCATAAAAAATCCTGATTGACTGTTTTGAGGCTGAATTAAATCTAAAAATTAGACCCAGAAGCAAAGAACTTTTCATTTGCTTTGTTGACTGAGTCTTTAGGAACAGGATTTTCCCTTCTTATTGATGACTAGCTGGAGCTGGAAGTTTGTGGAAAAAGCTATAAAGTATCACAAATCTAGACAAAATGAGTGGTGTCTGTATGTAATCTCTCACACTGGGTTTTGTGGGATTTTGCCCTTTTTCTTACTTTGATTCATGAAACAGCTCTTCTGTACTCTTGAGTGCCTTGAGTGTCTCCAACAAAAGACTATAAGACGAGGGGTGGAAGACACAGGGCTGTCCCAGGGGTGCTGCCACTTTGACTTTCACCACTCTGACAACAGTGACAGCCCTTGTGATTCCCAAAAAACCACAAGCCCTGCGGCTTCAGGAAGACTTGCCTTGCAAAGACCTCCTTCCATGGCATGCCTCTTCCTAAGGGTGAACAAAGGTGCCACGGAGGCCTCATTCCTTGTGACCACAGCTTTTTGGTGGCTGAGAGCACAGGGGAAGGCTTTGGAGATGACACTTCAGTTGTGTGGGGGAATGCCCAGCGTACCCATCTGTCTCCCTGCCAGCCCAGTGGCACCTGCCCATGCCGGTTTCCAAGCTGGTTCCGAGTCCACCTGCCCCTACTGCTGCTCCAGAGCCAAATCCACAGTGAACACTGGCGTGTGGCACGCACAGAAAATGGCACACACGGAAACTGGCACACACAGAAAGAGGCACGCATGGAAATTGGCACACATGGAAACCAGCACAGATGGAAACTGGCACACATGGCAAATGGCACACATGGAAACCAGCACACACGGAGACTGGCACATAGGGAAACTGGCACACACAAAAACTGGCACACATGGAAACCAGCACACATGGAAACCAGCACACATGGAAACTGGCACACATGGAAACCGGCACACATGAAAACCAGCACAGATGGAAACTGGCACACACAGAAACTGGCACACACGGAAACTGGCACACACGGAAACGGGCACACATGGAAACTGGCACACACGGAAACTGGCACACATGGAAACTGGCACACAC
>VWZG01002682.1:85396-199012 GCA_013396735.1 Grallaria varia
ATGGAAACTGGCACACACAGAAACTGGCACACACGGAAACGGGCACACATGGAAACTGGCACACACAGAAACCGGCATACATGGAAAATGGCACACATGGAAACCAGCACACATGGAAAATGGCACACATGGAAAATGGCACACATAGAAAATGACACACATGGAAACCAGCACACATGGAGACTGGCACATAGGGAAACTGGCACACACAAAAACTGGCACACACGGAAACTGGCACACATGAAAACTGGTACACATGGAAACTGGCACACACACAGAGCCTTTGCCTTTCAGAGTCCCCAAAATGAGCCACTGGGCACCCTCTTCCCCTCCCACCCCCCACCCCGAGTCAGGGTGACCCCAGGCCGTGCCCCTCCAGCCACCAGCAGTGGCACCACAGGCCAGCCTGGCTGTGCGGCCCTGGCCATGGGTGGTGGCCCTGGCAGAGGGGCAGCTTCAGCCCGCCGAGCACCTTCCACGCCGGTTCTGGTCTCACTCCAGCAAACACTGCCACAGTGCCCAGGCAGGGCTGAGTGGGAGCAACACCCACCTCGGCATTGGCAGGCAGGGGACAAGACGGGCAAACCTCTTGGTCATGAAGGCCTCTTGGTCATGAAGGCCTCTTGGTCATGAAGGCCTTGCGCTGCGCCGGCCGGTACAAACGGCTCCTCCGAGGGGCTGAGCATCACCCAACAAACACACCTCGCCCAGGTAGGCAAAGCCACTCGCTGTCATCTCCATGTGTGTCATGGAGACGACTGAAGAGCGAGCAAAATTATTGCAGCCGAAATAGCTACTTAACAAGCTGCTTACTTGCAATGGGCTTTTATTCCCTTCCTCCCTGTAGCACCAGCTACTCATCTTCCCCTTGAAAAAAGAGACAGTTAAAGCCCTCTGGCAATTTGCATTTATTAAAAGTCTCTATTTTTGTCTTCTTCTAGTCACATAGCTTGGATCATCCACATACCTTCTGACTAAAACCCTGAAAAACACAATGTCCAAGATTCTGGGAACACTCTGTATTTGACTAGCGCCAAGTGGAATGTATTACTAGATTGCACATATGATCTTCGTTATCTGGGATATTTAGCCTTTGGCACAGGACCCCTGGAAGATAACATGCCAGAATCACTTACTGTGCACTGGGAGAAGGAAGAGCAGCCTCTCTGAATGGCATAACAATACTTCTACGTACAGAAGGAGAGAAAACACCTTGGAAACTTATGACATCCTCGGGTTTTACCTTCTACTTCTTCAACCATAAAAGCTACATAATAAAATTGGGTAGGGATGACATTTTAGGACCTTCCTTCTTGGGTTCTTTGGAGATTTGTTCACAAAATCTCTCAAAAAAAATCCTTTGGGTTTTTCTAAACAGCCTCTGTGTCTAGCTTACACCAAATTATCATCATAAACACATCTCATGCTGTAAAACTTGTTTCATTTTCAGTATTTTAACACCTTTAATGTGTAGAGGCACAGATCTCTAAATGGTCGTGCAGACTCAGAAATTGTGAAATTATATTAATGATATTCAGCATGTAAGAACATCATTTTCAGTGTGCAATAGAAAAGGGGAAGCTGCCAGTGACTGCAGCGCACAGTTTGGCCATCCCGGCGAAATACCTGAGATGTGAGCAGAAGTCTGATAACACAGATCAAAACTTGGGGTTTGCCACAAGTGAAAATTGTTTTGAGGGACAGCAGAACAAAGGCTGAAAATCTGACTTGAAACAAGTCTTTATTATTCTGTATCAATTACTTCGAGATGACAATACCTGACGTTTTAAATCCAGGCCTGGAATCTCTTTCAAGCCTGTAATTTGTGTGGCACTGAACTGTATCATTAAGTTGTGCAGGTTTCACTAAAGGAAACCAAGAAAAAGTAAGAGGAAAATTACAACTGCAGAACAGGTCCAGGGCCAAATATAACTAACCCAAATCCTTTGCTAATTTAATACACATTAATGGAGTTAACAATCAAACTTTTTTTCCCCTGCATCTGAGAATCAGCCAAGAAAAATACCAAAAGCTTAATTTTCCAATGTATTTCTACAACTACTTTGCTCAAAGGGCTTCCAAAATGGACATCTGATGATGTGGAACAGTCCTTATATGCCTATTCATCACTATTTTCTGATGAAAAAGAAGCTGTGCAGAAAAAAAGAAAGAGAAATGAGAACAGGAAGCAATGGAATAGTCTGCGTATTTTCATCTCTTGGGTATAAGGGCCCAAATTCCACTATAATATCTGTACTATTTACTATGTTTCTCTGCTGCCTGCAGGTAAAAGCCAGGTGAGGCAGGGATTACGTCATGATTGTACACCTGTGCCGTACAGCCATCCCAGAATTTTTCTGCAGGCCAAATATCTTGTATCTCCCTTTATACGACTGATATGGCAAGGCAAGATTCGTAAGGAAGACTGAACTTACATTAAACCAAATGCTATAGCTGGAGAAAAAGAAGACAAGCTTTTAAGCACACAAGGCTTTCAGATCTGCTTCTCTTTCAGGACTGGATAAGAGGACAACAGCACAAACAAGCATCTGCTGTTTCCACCTAGATAATTTTGCCTCCGTCACATCCTCATGGCATCACAGCTACAACACCACCACCATTAATCCCCTGAATGCTAAATAGCCATCTCCAGACATTACAATGGTTTCTTTGACTAAATAGCATTAATAAACTTTAACATGCCCCAAAGTAAGCCTGTCCAAAGTGGGTGCCACTACATTTTATGAAAGTGCCCTGTGTATAAACCAGGGACACCTGACATATAAAGTGGTATAAAAATACAAACTGACTTGGCTTCTAAGTATTTCCTGCCCTTTTAAACTTTGCACTTGTTCATTAATTTCAACAAATACTGAGGCAAGCCAGCTGCTAAGGTGAGAGCATTCAAATAAATCCCTCACAGATGTTTGTTAACTTCAGATAGGAGCTTTATTATCTACAAGTCATTAATCAACCATTAACAAGTAAGTGTTACAGAGTCCCTGTATTAAGGTGCACTGCCAGAGAAGAATAATGGATTTTGCAGACTGTCTGTGTCTACAAGAAGGAGAACTAAGAGCTGAGACAGGTCTGAGGTAAAACATTTGGAGGAGATTAGAAAACATGAGAAGTCATTTTGTTGCTCTTCAGTTCTCCTTCAGGGAAAGCACCTCACAAGAGTTAAGCATTTACACAACAAACTGAGTGGAAAGATCAAACTCATCCATCAGTTTGGTGATGAAGAGGAATGTGCTTTGCACAGCCCAACAGGGAAGTCAGGCACAGGTGAGAATTGCTGCTCCTGTGAACAGTAATAAACACCATCCGAAGTGTCACACTCTGCAGCTGAAAGACTCTGAAGGTACAAAATCACCTGCTCTGGCTTCAGGGTCCTCAGACTTCACCCCATATCTCTCACAAAGGCCACAGACTAGTTCAGGAGCAGTTAAATTGTGGATTGCCACAGACAGAGGGCAGGTATAACCGAGGCAGCATCCATCAGTTGTGAAAACAGGACGGTCGGTCGGGCAGGCAAGGCATTGCCCTTAACGCAGAACAAGGCAGCGTGTTCCCCTCTTTGGTCCTCTCCACCACTAAGTTTCTGCCAACTGGGGTTACACACCAAAAAAAATCCTTTTGCACACCAGAAATAATTCTGATCTGGGCTATACAAGCAAGACATATTTACACTTCAGAAAGAGTAAAATTCTTAGGTGAAAATGTACGTACTGAGTGTGTATGGCACTGGGTGTCTCTCCAGCTATTTCCAATTTCTGATACTTATGGAGCAGGCAATAAAACAAACTAAACAGCAGAATTGAAGAAAAATGTGAATGCCTGCACTCCATCAGGCAAATGAAATTTGCCTTTCCTATTTTGCAACTCTGATTTCTTCACAGAATACTTTCCCAGGTTTCTGAAATACTGTGGAGTTCTACATGCTATCAAACCAGGTATTAGATCAAACACAAAATACCTTCTGAAGCTCTCATACTGACTACTTAACACACCACAGAGTAGGAAAAAGTATTCCTTGCAAAGCCATCCTCTCATTTCTCTCCATAACGTTTCTTTGTAAAGAGCAATACACAGCTGGAAGCATTAACAGCCTACCAGATGGTTCCCTTCTCGATAAACACATTTTGTAAGTTTAAAGTCTAATGAACAGCAGTGCAGTGAGACAAAAGTTATGTATGCAGAGTGGTTCAAATGGCAGGTCAGGGCTGGGGCTGGACTGGGGACTAGCTCCATAGAAACTCCAATTTCTATAGCAGCTTTACGTTGGAAGAGGGAGGAAGGGAGGAGGAATGGCTGTTTCTGGCAGCGGACAAAAAATGCCAAATGCTCAACATCCACATACCCAGCCCCACAAGTGCTAATACTGGACAGGAGAAGGCCTGATCACCAGATCCTGGCCCACTGCATTGTCCTGAATCAGCAGGTGCTTCCAGAGCCCTGGAGAGCCTGTACCATGCAGCAGGCGATGACAGAAGAACTTAGCTCAAATTAAATTATTAAATTCCACAATAAACAATCTTGAGCTATGCCTGGCATTGCGTAAGAGTACAAGGCAGAAAGTAGGAAACATCTTCTTCTGCTCATGCCATCTCCCCAGCAGGCAATCACAGCCAGTCACAAACTGTTTACAACTGAGCAGCCCAAATGTCACATGCCCGGTTGCAAATTGTGGAGCAAGTTTGCCCACCCTATCAGGTAAAAACAGCTTAGGGTGGCAGCACTGGGGAAACCCTTTCTAGGAGATCAGCCGGCATCTGGGCTGGCTCTGTCACATCTTTCAGCAGGCCTTATTGCTGTGCAGCTACTGAACAGCCTGAATTGTGTTGGACAGCCTGGTGTGGACAATACCTCAACAACATTTCAAGTTTGGGGCTGAGAAAGAGCAAAACAGTCCAGACAACAAAACTCACTGACTCACCTTGAGGCCGATCTAGATCTGCTAAGTGCTTTGACGAAGATCAAAGATGGTGCAGACTGGCGTCTCTGGGCCAAACTCTTCATTTTCTGATTGGAAAGAGAAACAAAATGAAATCATGAGTGAGATTTGGAACAATAAGTGCATGCATACAGACTGGTCACATACAGACTCCAATTTCAGACCATGGGAAAAAGGCTGCGTTATTGCCATCAGCAACCCTAGAGGGGAAAAATGGTTTTAAAATATCACCTATTGAGAAAAACATGAGCACAAAGAGAAATCCGGTGAAAAAGAAAAGCTGATAATTAGTGTCTACACACAGATACCTGAGGTACACTGCACACATGCAATAAACACCTAGAGCTGGTCCTCAACCACTTTTTGTCTCTTAATAATTTATTGTACTTTAAATTTATCAAATATCCAGATGGTGGTTTAAATTTCAAATGCCTCATACATTTCTGTGTCAGATCTGACACCTCCCATAAATTAAGGTTTGGATTCTACCCACCTAACATTATGTGCTACATTAGGCTACCTTTTTTTTTCCAAATCTTTAGAGATGAGTGCATTTTCCTTCCCCACTAATCTAGCTGGAGCATTATATCTTGCCTCTCAGCAGTCAATAATGACGTACTTTTCATTCCTGATTATGTATGGGAAAAATGGGATACTGGGAGGCAGCATAGTTGTTAGCACAGAACTAGGAAGGGAATGAGAAAAAGGAGACACTCCAAGGCAGATAACACAGCAGGGAAAAAAAAAGACAAAGCACAAGGAAGAGATGCAAATGTCAGTAGCTAACAAGAGAGCATGGATTTCCATTCAGTGAAGTTGAACACTACAATAAAAATACTGAGCAAATAAACAATACTGTTTTCCCCAGAGGTAGAAATTTTCAAAAGCACCCATAGGAGACAAAACCACACATTTCCCTGAACACAAATGTATTCACCACAATGTATTCTCTCTCTCTCCTGCAGCCAGAAGGACTGAATAGCCCTGGCCCTAACCCTGGAGCTGCTCTCTTGAACCGGTTGTGCAGCCTGCTGCCAAGGTACATGACCTCTCCTCTCACTGACCCTCCACCAGAAGGGTTACCTTATTTAGCTCAAATACTTTTCAGAATAAACCAGTGAACAAAAGAACCTGAGTCAAACTCCTCCCAAGACCCTGACAGGCCAGTCTCCAAAGCTGCAGTGGTCCCTTACACCACCCTGGCCACAAACAGGTGAACCTTTGACAGTCATGAAGTCTTTTCTCAGCTAATCGCAAAGCAGGACTTTCTTCCTTTGTACTAAAAATAACCACTGACTACCAGGACAAATATGTTAGTACAGTCAGAACAACTGGTTCTTCTGCCAATGTATGTGCTGGATGTGGCACACATTTTGTTTGGGCAGGTGCACAGCGTGCTCCCCTTGGAGAAACTGAACTCGACACTACTACGTATTTTACTTCCTTTTGACAAGGGCATTTCTTCTATTCACTGCAGTGCAACTGTTACTGTGTAATTTTATTTTTTTCTTGTTCTCCCTTTATTTATGTAAAGCATGCTTGTTTGTTTTGTCAGATACTCAAGTTACAGCTATTGTGCAGCAATTGTTACATATTCAACTGTGTAATTTCAATTCACCTTTTAAAATTATCCCCTTCTCCCTGTTTTATCAAAAATTAACCTTCTAAATACCAATAAATTAATTCTGGGAACATTTAGCTGCCTCTGATCGGACTATAACGGGATAACAACAGATTACTAACAGAAGAGATGCCCAGTTTTGATGGATTTGACATAAATAAGCAAATAAATACGCTAATTTTTTTCTAGTAAATGAAATCAGTTACTTCTAGCAAATCTCAAAAGCTGCTAGCAGCTTTAGAAGTAGCATAGCTGCAAATATGAAGGCAAAAAGTGACCTGTGTAACAATGTGGTCTAACATCCTACAGATGATCAGCCACATACTTCACACAACCAGCAGATTTTATGAGTTAATATAAAGCAACAACTCCCAATAGGAAATTCATTGCAATTGAACGAATTATTGCAAATTAATGCAAAACTCATTATTGGGCAGATGGTTTTTGCAGGGGTAAAAACTGGAACATCTCAGCTCCTGCAAATGCAGTGGAAGTTTGGTATATATTCAGAGATCTTTATTCCTGTGACTTCCCAGGTCTGAAAAAAAAAAGGAGTGTTTTAAAATCTATGGCAATTATAGCAGTTTTTTTCATGCTTGGGTTAGCAGTGCCGAATAGTGCCTGTGGCAGTGAGATTCTAGTCTTGACTTAAATGTCTGAAGACCAAGGTGAAGTCTAGGACTACAGCAAGTTTAATAAGAGCTCAAATAATGGGCAGAGATAAGACTGTTGAAGGGGATCCCAGGAGGTCTGTGATCCAGCTTCTCTGAATCTGCTGAGAATAAGACCCATTTGAGCAGGATGCTTTGGGCCACCTCCGATCCAGGTCTGTGTTGCCTCCAAGTATGAGATTCCCCAGCCTCTCTGGACAATATCTTAGTAGAGCTATTAAGCAAATCTTAGCACAGCTATTAAGCAAATCTTAGCAGGAAAAAAAAAAAAGAGCCTCAAAACATAAAAGGTTCGCTGATGAGAAAAGGTAAATTTTCACAGTGAAACTGAAGTGAGTCAGGTCAGGTGTATGCAAATAAAAACATTACACAGAGACAGTGACTACAGACATAAAGGGGTGTTTTGTTTTTATTTTGCTATGTACAGAGTTTGGGGAGAGAAAATAAGTAACCATCCTGACAACTTGAATTGATTTACTTGGAGAAGGAAGAGGATAAATTCATTTTGGCTAAGTTGGACCCAGATGCCTGTTCTCCTCAGTTTCACTGCCTTCACATGGGCAAGGATGGCAATGTGGAGAACTGAAGATACATGCTGAACAGCTGTAGTGAGAGCAGATGTTTGGGTGCAAAAGGACCAATTATCTAAGCATGGGACACAGAAGCATTTCTCAACATATGTCCCACATCATTACCTCCCTTTTTTTTCATGTAAATATTAGAAAGGTCAACACAAGGAGAAATTCTCATACTTGCTGTCTGAGTCACATCCATGTGAAATGTATCATAAAATCACTATCTATAATGAATGTTTACAGTGTGTCAGATGCAAAGACGATAATCCTGTATCAGACAGGTCAAACTGGAGTTATTTTTGTCTTCCTCACATTCAAAATCTTGAGTTCCTGCCCACTACCCACCAATTCAGGTTTAACTTCATACTTTCTGCATCGCTGGTGGGGGTTGTCTTGACTGATTTTTAACAGAAACTAAAAGGTTTTGCATTTTCAGTTGTTGGACTGGCAGTAGTATTTGGCCAGTTTCTCATCTGCTATAAACAGACACAGGCCTATAGATTTCAAAAGAATGAATTAACATCAGATATTGATCAGGCCTACACTCTGACACACTGTTTAGTAAACTGTGATGGAAGGTGGTTTACGAGCAGATTAGTCCACGATGCTGAGGACAATAAGCTTGCAAACCATCACTGAAAATATGCTGTCTCTTATCAGGAATCAGAACATCCTATGGATTCCAGTAAAACTGGCGTAAGTATCTCACAAGTCATCAGATGGAGGAAAAATCTATTCCTGACTGCCAGCATTCAACTAATTTTGCCTCAAAGTGGATAATGGTACTATACGGAATTTACATAAAATAACATATTGCTGAGTTACAATATTGATTTCTATTCTGTGAAAAAGCATCTTCATAATGAGATCAAAAGAACTGGAACTGCCTTGCACTTTATGTGTATTACTTAACAATATCACACTTATAAAGGGAACAGCAGAGTGTGAATTAAATAAAGAATGCATGAAAAAAAAATGGTACTTATTATTTATTTTGTGATGGCATATAACATGTATACAGTGTTTGCAATATTTTCAGGTACCTAGAGGAGTTAAAATCTATGCAATAAGTGGATACCCTGCAGCAGCTACCGCAAACATGTAGGAGGTGGAAGCAGGCAGGCTAAGTCAGGGACTGTGTGCCATGATTCCCCAGGAGCATACAGCCCATCTCACCAGGTTGTGGTGCCTGACCCATACAATGGTCAGACATGAGCAGGAGGATTCCTCTCACCCAGCCTCTGACTCATAAACCTGAGCTGTCCTACCCTGTGCTCCTTTCATAGCCAACAGAGAGCAAAGGACGCATTTAGGGCACAATGTATCTTGCCCAAGAACTTTTCGTCCCCGACTATAACAGAAAACTAAGGTAACCAAGAAATTGAGTTAATCATCTCAATCCTCTTCTAGCTATCTGAGCAAACGACAGGGAACAAGCAAATTTGTGAGCTCGGTAACACAAGGAACAATCGTCTTCTTGTAGTGGTTTGAGTTTATGAGGAGAAAATGATGTTTCCTGATGTCTATTTAAAAGGCTCATACAAAATAGTTGAAAGAATTATTTAGTTCCTGACTGACAGGTAAACATGGCAGAAGTGCCTCCTCAGCAATGTGCAGATAACCTTGTTAAAGCCTCCTCAGACACTAAAGGATTTCACGCTCCTGATTTGCAGGCTCAATCCAGAAGTGGGTCAAGGCTGGGACATCTGCCTGGGTCATTTAACTGGGTGACAGGGACAACTTTCAGACGTGCCAATGCCTTGAGCTGAGGATTGCACTCAAACGGCTAAGCTCTCCCTTTCACTGCTTTATTTTTCTATTAAAAAGAAGTCTGATTTTAACAAAGCCTACTCTTTAAAAGTATCTAAGTTAATAACTGTGAGGGATTTCACGCAGGCAAACTCTGCCCCTGTTGTCTGAGTAACAAAACATATCTGTGGCATGCATTTCTGGTTTAGTTAGACATGAACCAAAGCACAGAACACAAACCCTTACCCTTTGTGAGCCAAAGTTCAGTTAACTGCCTGACAATCAAAAAAGTCAAAATAACTCTCAGCATATAGCAGTTAATTTGCCAGGACACCTGGGTATCACTCTTTCCCCTGTATCACTGGGCTGCTTATGAGACACAATAAATTATTTTTTCCTACATACTATGATCCAGTATTTGTTAAATTCACGGAGTAGGGTTGTCTAAAAGTACCAAAAATAACAAGAATTTCTTATTCTTTGGTAAAGCAAGAAATGGACCTATACTGACCTATAACATTTTCAGGCCCTCATAAACAGGGTGAGAAAATGACTGCATTTGAACTGCTGGCTCAGGCAGCAGAGATGTAGGTTCCACAGAGAGACCATTTACCATAAAGGCAGAGCAGGTGACAAAACTATGTGCTTTTGTTTATGCTGGCAGAATACTTTTACTTACAAGGACTTTCCTAAAAAGAAAGCCATTTTTAGATGGATAATTGAGAAGAAAACAATTGCAGGGGCACAAGAGGAAAGAGCTATCAACACAGTGGAAGCAAAAGCACATCATCGTGGAACAGTAGCTGCTAGGGAGCAGGGCAAAGATGAAGACTAAAAGCTATCTCAGAGTTGAAAGAAAAATGGATAAAAGAAACTAAGAGTAAAACATGTTCTGCCAACTACTTCCCAAAAGATACAAATCTTTGGAAGCACTGATATGGATGTCTTCAAAAGATCTCACTCATCCACATCACAAGATGAAGATGCGGAAGGCTATGTGAAAATGCAAAGGAGGCGAGCATTGAATACTTCACTTGTGGGCCCAACAGTCAGCTCATTGCACCCCATAGTGCTCAGACCAGCAACACTGTTTGAGGTGGTTTTGATGAAGCCCAAAATTTCCTTTCAAGCCTGACACAAAGCAGGGAGGTTAACACACGGGCACAATTCTGACCCAGTTTCTGTACAGCAAGGCCTTTTCAGGAGCAGTTTACAGGTGATAGAGAGAGGAGATTCCCCCCATTCCATATGGATACTTCAAGCAACATTAAGTAAACAGGCAATAATTTGATATCTGCGGTTCTTGGGTATTAGGTCCCACATGACAGGTCAAGCCCCTCTCTTTCCTACTGCTATAACGAGGGACAAAAATAACCAAGACTAGGAAAATCAAGAACTAGAACACGTTGTTTTATGCATAATGTTTAGTTTCTCCCATGGACAGACAGAGGAGGATTTTTAACACTAGTTCATAATTAAAGCAATATCAGGAGGCACATCACAACAGTAAGTTACCATAATGCAACACAGCCTGCCAAGGTGATTTTAACCTAAGGACGAACTAGGAAGATGATTTCATTAAAACCGGGGCTTTTTCAGTCCTCATCACAGCTAAAATTGCTGCAGAATATGTCTGCAGGATGACAGGAATTGTCCTTCACTTCACTAAAGAGTGCCAGAAGTGTTCCCAGACATCTGAGATTACCAACACTACCAGGTGTGATTTTGGAAGCAACCCGCCAGGTCTTTAGCCAGGATCCTAGTAAACAGGACAGAGTCCTGCAGGAAGAAGAAACCTCTGCTTAAGAAGCTTTATGTTAAAAAACATACATATAGGGGCATGAGATCAGGTATCATCAAATATAATAGGAAATACATACTTGATTCATCTTTGCAGAGTAAGACAAGGGATGAAGATTATGTATGACTACCTTTGCTCTTCCAATGCTATTAATTTGCCTGAATTTTATCCATTTAGTACACTGTTACATTTAGTACACTATAGCTCTCCTTTCTCTGCCAGTAAGCTGTTGCTGTATTTGTGATCAGAATCACAATGAAACACATTTTTATGATGATGGCATACCTTATTTCAAGTCTCAAACCATAAATACTATTTTGCTAAGTGTGCAAAATGGTTGTTTTATTGCACACATTGTAGGAGTAAACATTAAAAATTGCTGAGCCCCCAAAACATTTTAAGCTGTTACTTGAAATCTACAAGGAGGCACCAAAATCCTAAGAGTGACTCCTTGTGTTATCAGATACTGTTTTGTGTAAAATATTCAGGGTTGGTTGGAATCTAGCTCCTCTAAGAAGAGAGAAGTGAAACACCAGGAACTTATAAATATGGTTAAATGACCACAGCTGCTACTGCTGACACAGTTACATTGGCATAAAAGATATCTCTGCTGCAGAGTTTGTTTTGATAAATTTGTAAAAATAACCTCTATCTGTATAATCACTCTTACTCATGTTACTTCAATACACTTCAGAGTTGCATCAATTTACTGGTATTGGTTACTAACCTAAACAGTCAACACAAAACTTCTCTGTACGTCAACCACACAAAGCCCAGTGACTCCAGTAAGTCCAGTAAAGCAGAGAATCTAGTCCAGAATTTTCCAAGAGCATTAAATAAAACGCTGCACTTCCATGTCACCTTTTAGCAGAGTGTCTTGAGTGCCTTGTAAGCATTTAACAGAGAGAACCTCCCACTGCCTGTGAGGTAGGTTAGCAGTGCAAACCATTTTGCATGCCAAGAAAAGAAAAAGAAACAGTTCCAGGAAATTAGTTTAAATGCTCACACAAAATACATTTAAAAAAAACGCTATACATTTTCTGTCTCTCTTCTGGTTCTATGGTGTGATCAAGAATGTGATCCTTCAGCTTCATTTTGACAGCCAAGCATAAGACGAAGTAGGAGTTCAGAAAACCACAGAATTATGTAGCAAATCTCAGCTAATTTGAGAAAGGTATAGTCAGGATAATAAAAGGGGAGAAAGGTTCAGTGGTCACTTAGTGTCACATATTTGGGGATACTTTTTTGCCAGAAAGTAAAATAACTGATATTAAATAAGTATTCGCGACAAAATTGTTCAACTTGACACGCTGTTTCACCAGTATCCAAACTGGTTTCTTGCCAACACATTCTTCTATTTAACTGTATGCAACCAATACAAGCAATGTAGGCTCCCTGGTAGCAGGAAAGACCTTCTGTATTGTAAAAATACTTGATGCTTTGGCACTGAGTGGAAGACAAAACAGTGGTGTATATATAGAGTCCACGGGACCCAAGCAGTAAATGAAATACTTGAACTGTCACTGAAATCTAGATTCAGGCAAAATTAGGAGTAGCCCACTGCTGTATATGCATAAAGTTAGGAATCTTCTTCCACAGAGAGGCACAAAGAGGTGGCATGCCAGTAGTCTCAGGGGAGCACTGTGGCCATGGACCAGCAGCTGAGCAGTTGGCTGGATGTTGGTGGCTGCCTGTGTTGGCTGTGCATGGTGTGCAAAGTTGCCATACGCTGCATGGCCCAGCCAGGGCCTCAAGCTGCTTCTCCACAGGAGGATCTCCATCTGTACCCCCATTGCATGTGCCTCCATGCTGAGGAATTCCAAAAGGGCTGCCAAGATCCGTAAAAAGTAATATCCCCCGCTCTCTTGTCAGCGCCGGCAAAAACAAGGTCTGCATTCCTTTGACTGTGGGCTCTTTGGAGCAGGAATAGGAAACACAAGTGCTGCCATTAATATTTGTCCTCAGAATGCTGAATTATGAGTTAGAACGTCTAAGAAAAATAATGTTCATCGTCACAGTACTTGAACGTAACTTCTCATTTCAGGCAGGTGCCTAGCATCAGGGTCGAAAGGTTCATGGTACACTGTCTTCAGCAAAAATGAAAGAAATGGTTGACAAATATCAAAGCTGCACATTTAGCCGTCTCAAATAGACCACAGTACTCGGAGAGGGTGAGTACCTACTTTATCATTTTGCCCAGCGGGGCAGCAGAAGATACTCCACCACTCTGTGTAGGTGTACCACACGCCCACTTCAGAAATCAATCAGGTAATAACTGCAATGTTGTAGAAGTCTTGGCCAAATTCTCTCCAGGCAACCACTTCACCACTGACAGCAGCTGCCATAAGAAGAGGTCCCCAGGGTTGCAGTCAGACTGGAGTGCTATGTGGCTTGGTGGGACATGGCACACATTGACAACAGCCCATGGAAACACAGAGCATCACTTCCCAGCCCGAAGAGACACATCAGCAGGAGAGGGATCAGGACTGCTTTCTGCACCACTGTGCCATGGCCAGCAAAGTGCCAACGACCGCTTAGCCACAGGACTGAACACAAGCTCAGCCTCTGCTACCATGTACCTTAAATTCATGTCACCAGGTGGACAGATTTAGTAAAGGACAACATAACCTGGCCAGACATTCTAATCCTGACAGCCTATTTGGCAGTCCTCTGAAGTGCACCTCTAAAGACACGGCAGTGCATAGATTTAAATGTCATTGTGAGCAAAACTAGTGAGGCAGGTAAGCACCCGCTCTGCTTTGGATAGAAAAACACTACAACGCTTGCTAAACCAAAGAGAAACAGAGAAAAAAAGAATTCCTGTTTTATACAGTGGGAAGAATGTGGTTATTACAGCCTGCTCGTTATAGCTAAGCACAAGGCAGAAACAAGTGCCTGGCTGTACACAGAAAGCAGCATATTGCACTCAATTGTGTCAGATGCTGAAAAGCAATTTGAGACATCAAACAGACTTTACAACCAGTTTTGAAGATGGGATGAGGCTCTTCTGCCATCAATTGTGATATACTTAGTGCAAGGCACTTCTCCAGGAAGCCTCTTATGCGTCTCTTGCACAAAGCACGTGCGAGAGCAGCCAGCAAACAACCTCATCTCTAGCAAACCCTTCCCTCACTCTCCCCAGGCACACATGCAGCAGATCCCTCTTAGATCCTCTGCATAACCATTCTGCAAACCTTTCCCGAGCTCCCTCTGAAACCCACCCAGCAAAACCTCCAGACATGCATCCAGCAAAGCTGCCTTTAGGTCTCCCCAGGACATCCATGCAGCAAAACCCCTTATCGTCCCAACACATCCATGCGTGAGCATCCCTCGCTCCAGATCACCGGGAAATCCATGCAGCAAACCCCCTGGCTCCTCCGAACACCATCCAGCAAGCCCTTCCCGGGCTCCCCGGGACAGCTGTGCAGCGGCGCTCCTCACCTACCCCGGACACTGAGGCAGCAGCCGCCCTTTGCTCCCGGGAGACAGACGCACGCAGCAGCCTCCCTGAGGTCCTGGGAGTTATCCGCTCGGCAGAGCCCCCGGAGCCCCACCGGGCACCGCCGCACCTCCAGCTCTCCGGGGCACCCGTGCACAAACCCGGCCCGCTGACAGCCCCGGCTCCCCCGGCGGCTTCGCCGGCACTCCCGCTCCAGATGGCGGCGTGCAGGACCCGGGGCGACGGAGCAGCGGAGCGTCCGATGGGGCCGCGCTGCCCCGCGGTGTCCCCCGCGGGGGGCTGCGGGACCGCGGCGAGCGCCGGGGAGCGCCTTCCCGTGCGGTCTCCTCCGGGGGCGGTCTCACCTTCTTGCTGTCGGCGGCGGCGGCGGCGGCGAATCCCCTGGTCTCGCCGCTCACAGAGGACGAACGGCCCGGCTCGAGGTGCTCCTGTTGCGGGGACATCACGTCCATACAGCCCCGCGCCGCCGCGCTCCCACCGCGGGGACACCCGCACCATGGACAGGGCGCGTCGCGCCCGGGACACGCCCTCCGCGCCCGAGACACGCCTCCCTTTGGGCACGCCCCCGTTGAGCACGCCTCCTATTGGACACGCCCCGCGGAGGGCACGCCCCCGCGTTCGGCGTATGGGGCGCGTCCGCGACCTGCCGTTGCGGGCGATTGCGGGGCTGTTGTGGCGTCGCGGGGCTCGCGTGGGTGGGCGTCGCAGGGTCGGAGCGCTGGGGAGCAGGTGCGGGGCTCCAGGAGTGCGGAGGGCGTCGCAGTGCCCCGCAGATGCCGTCTCACGCCGCGTCCCCGCAGTCCTGCATGAGACGCCGCTCTCCCTGGAGCCCTCCCCCTCCCGCGGGAGGGACCCCACCCGCGGGGCAAGCGGCGGGTGATTGCGGGTATGGGGGTACCATGGCCCACGGGAGCAGCGCAGGGGATGCCATCGTGCTCCATGCAGCCGTAAGCACCAAGGAGGAGCCACTAACTACGCTAATGCACGGCGCTGGCTCAAGAACTAACGGATGCAAATAGGCTGCGAGTAAGTCTCAGCTGGAGAAGGAAAGGCAGTGTGGCGATCCTGCTGAGCCCGAGAGGAGGAGGTTGTGGAGGATCCCTGCCAGCCAGGAGCAGGAGGTGTAGCTCCGTGAATGGTGGTGCCGTGTTTGTACATTATCTCGTATCCCCATTAAATATGGGTCTTCAGCGGCAAGGGGCTCCTCCTGGTCACCCAGGAGGTGCTTTGTAACTCTGTCTTTCTACACTTGGTGAGGGGTAGTTTTATCTCCAGCCTTTCCAGCTGTTACAGGCCCTACATGCGTTTTCTCCCACACTGATCACCAAAAAAAAAAGCGGAAAAAAGAGATCCTGCTACCTCGTACCTTCTGCAAGATGAGTTTTTACATCCCTGTGGTGAATTGGGTTGGGAGTTGTTGCAGCTTTAACAAGGTTGCTTTTCATCTGGAGTACCCAGGCTGGTTCTCCTGCTGGAGGAAGAAATTGATGCGGTGCTTCCATAACTTGGTGGCAGTGGCTGTTGCTGTATACTACTGAAATAGCAGTAAACTGTGAATTTGGTTCCATGTTAGGGAGCCACCCTGGATAGGTTATTTCGGCTCAGCATCTTCATGTGATAGTGCTTCAGTGATCTCTTAGTTGAGATTGATGTGGGCGTCTGCCCTCTCCGTGCACCTTCACTTCTGCAAATCAGTGGAATCGTGTAAGTGTAAGTAAAGAAAAGATGAAATATTAAAGGCAGACATGCAGTATGAGTGCTTTTGGCTCTTCAGAAGGGTTTTGTGGATCTGACTTGACTTTTCCTCCCTACTCTGTGGCTGACCAATTAAAACAAAAGTCATGGATATCTATGACCACCAGGCGATAGCTCCTGTGTGTCTGATCTCAGGAAACCCAGCAAGCTGCCCCTAATATTCTTGGGAAAGAGCAATGGATCATTAGGGCAGAGATTTGTATGCGCTGTGTATGTTAATGTATCATGAGTTTCATAATTTCTTTTTTGTTGCATTTGTAAAGTCTTTCAGCTGAAGTGTGAAAACCTTGAAATGATGCATTTTTGGTATCTGCACTAATTTACAGACAGGTGGGCATTCATCACTGAGGCAAAACAACATACCAAAAAGCCTTCTGAATTTTTAAAGCATGAGTCTCTGAAAACCACTGTCAGCTAATTTTTGCAGCCTTGGCGCAGGCCAGGCATCAGGCCAGCTCCGTGCATCCATCCCCACATGTGGTGCAGACCTTGGACTGGTGCTCTCACAGCTTCTCCCATCCCTTTGCTCATGTCCCTGTTTCTGCTCCTTCACCTCCTTCCACCGTGGTGCAAGTTCTACAAGGGGTTAGCAGCAAGGGGAGGACAAGCAGAGTCATAGGCTTCCCCTGGCACAGCACTCAGGTCTGTAAAAGGGGGAGGTGAGCCCAATTAATACTGCAAGCACCCAGCCCAGTGGGATGCCATCCCCAGGCGGGTCTTCGAACTTCTGGGAGAGGGCTAAGAACAGATGCATTAAGGTAGAAAGGAAACAGTAAAAAATGCTTATCCAAGCCCAGAATTTATTTAGCAATTTGGCAACCTCTTTTCCATAAACATTTGCAAGTGATGATATTCTCAATGACGTTTTGGAAACAGGCCTGTATGTATATGTTTATTTTGCAAAGGAAATGTTACATAAGCTTTCCGAAATATTTGCACGTGCTTAGAGGTGTTCTGTTATCTCCTACCATGAGTGCATTTCCTACACTCTTCATTGAATAGTGACTCTTTTACCTATTTGCAGAGACAAATAGGTTAAAGTCTTGCCCTTTGGTGACCAAGGCTGGACAAGCTGCTTCTCTTTGAAGCACAAATATGTTTACATATGGAAACCTACAGCCAGCATGTTTTTGTTAGCTTCAGTTCTTCTCTGGTGCCAATGTTTCCATACCTTTCCTTAACCTGCTCTGCCAGAAAAAGGGATGGGAAGTGTAGGGCCAGGGGTGCAAACTGGCAGGAGTGACTGGGAGGGAGCAGGGCTTTACAAGCCTTGTGTCCCCTCTCTGCAGCACAAATGACAAGGAGGAAGCATGCAGAATACAGTAGTAGTGTGCAGGTAGCCTGGAGCACCTTGCCTGTAAAGAGACCTTTGGTGTGACAAAGGCAGTGAATGGGTCCCATGCCTTACAGTGATAAATCTCAAAGGGTAAAAATAAGTAAACACACTAAGAACTGCCAAAAACAGGAAACAGGAATGATAGGTTTTCCCAAAAGGCTGTCCAGAGCTTAACCAACAGTTTCTTTCTGCAGACCAGGACTTTGTTTATTGATTTTCATTTGGATTTTGAGAGACCCTTGAAAACTGGGGGAATGATCAAGGCTGGGGACAGAATGCGATTGTAGCCTGTGCAGAATCCCCAGTACTGGCTCTGCCCAATGGTTAACCTGCCTCTGTGCAGAGATTCCCAATGGGATAACCACCAGCTCTCCCTCACTGCTTGTCCAGGGATGCAGAAACTCCCACATGGGCTCATGTGGGACCAGGCACAGGTACAGGGCTGATGCTGCTCAAGCCACCCCTGTCCCTGCCACCCCACAGCAGAAAACAGGTACACTGTGACATTGGCCAGGCTATGGGGCTGGCACTCATAACACCAGTGCTGTCAGGGTTTTGACATCAGCCTGAGTATTTCCAGCCCTTGTTGGTCTGAATAATGAAAAGATGAGGTATATAATTGCACCAAATCAACCTTAAACTGTACCATCATCACCACCGGCTAAAATCCTGCTTGAGCCCTGTCCCCATAAAAAGATATGCAAGGCTTAGAAAGTAACATGCATGTTCGTAGAAAGATTTTCTTTCTGTTGCCTTGGCCACAGTGTTGTGTGAAGAAAAATACCAGAGAGATGGGAAATTGGGACAGAGAAATATATGGGTGTTGTAGGAAAATCATGCTTGTACACAAGACAGAGGAGAATTATTCATCCAGGTTTAAATGTAACCCCTGTAAATCTGCCACATTAGGGAAACCCACAGTGAACTGTTAGCAAATGCAAGATACACAGTGCTGCCACTACCTGCAGTTTTTATGAGCTTTCCAAGCACGTTAGCACTAGCACACATTCCCTTCCAAGAAAATTATGATATCTGAGGAGCTATGTGAGGTTATAAATGAGTGAACAGTACTTAAGTTGAACTAAAAAAAAACATGATTATACCAGATCTGCTCTGAAAGGGTTCATTTGCCTAAAAACTATTTTTATGAACCTCACAAGTGCTCCATGCAATTAAGGACATGAAGTTGTTCTGAACTGGAAGCTCCACAGGCAATTGTATTTCAATGAGATCTAATGCAACAATTCTCTGTTTTAATATCCCAATACCTAGAATCTCATGCTTCTTGTGCACTGTGGACAGCTAAAAATAGGACCATATCTTGGACAGATTGGAGCTACTCAGATGGAGAAAAGCTGAGCTCAAAGGAAAGCTTGGAAAAGGAGAACAGAATGGATGGAATGGATGCTGCAACTCAGCACAGGAGCTCTTAGCAGCAGGCATTTACCCTACAGTGTGACTCCTTCATTGCTCATATTCACAGTGTCTACTGCTGCTGCTTTCCAAAAAGGTTGTGGTATGCTGAGAGCATCCTCTGTGCTGTGTGATCCCAGAGGGTCTGGGCAGAAGGTGGCCCAGGTACCAAGTCCTGCCCCTCTGTTTTGGTAGCAACCTGCTAATAAAACTGTTTAATACTTATGTGAGTGGCTGCTAAGTGGTATTCATCAATGTCCTGGGATTCAGGCTGCAGCAGTTATTAATGCTTTGTGCAGATAGGTTCAGGAATTGCCCCCTTTGATCCCTTCCCATGCTATAAAGTTTGCAAGGCCTTTTGTGCCAGATGCCCTGCCTCAGAGACTCCATAAGCGCTGAGAAACACCTCACTTGGGTACTTCTGCAAAAGTTTGTCAGATAAACAAAGATCTACCCACTCTTTCTATCCCAGAAATACAGATGGTCCCTTGTGAATGTGGAGTCCGAGTCTGCAGCATGTGCCACGTTTCCAGCATCAGGGATGAGTACGCATATTGAATGGGGACTCCATCTGACAACACTGCTGTAGAAACAGGCACAGGGCAAGTACTGGGACAGTCTGGGTGTTGGAATCACCACAATGGCCATCTAGAGCCATCCTCCCATGGCTACTCCTGTTGCCCAGGTATGAGGGAAGACTTTTATGTCTCAACCTTGCAGATGAACCTACCAATGATCCTACCAATTCTTAACACCCCCTTTAGCTTTATTACATATGCTCTGTGAAATTCAGTCCAGTGCATCAAAGGGAGTTTTGCCTTTGAAGGACTGCATGCTTCCTGCATGCAAACATTGCTCTGATTTAATTAAATTTGATTTTATAATCAGTATAGTTAAACCAGTAAGATATTTATGAGCAAATATGGCTGGCATAAGCATCTCAGTGTCTATATGGCCCAATATCAACACCTCCCATAAGCAACTGACATTTGAATTTTCCTACCATTCACATTTTCCCTGCTTTTCCTGTATCTTACTTCTTATTTTTATGCATTATTTCTTTTGTTCACATGAATATGCTCATAAGATTGTTTATTTTTAGTTTCTCTGCATTGAAGATTTTCTTACAGTTCTTGTCCAGCATTCAGTCTTTCATTTGCAAATTGCAAGGCAAAGTTGAAAGTCAGTAACTGGATATTCATACATGGGGGACCTCACACAGGAGGTATTAGACATGAAAGGATAGCATTTCACTTAAGATAAGGCCTAATCTCTTCCCTTTGTGAGCGACATTTCTAAACTTAATCTGAGCACTTGTGCCTGGAGCCGTTTAACTTTGCTCTCAGTCAGGTGGGTAGTGGTGGGAATACACAGAATGGAAACTGCAGCATAATCCTGAGTACAAAGGACAGGTGCCATTAAGAGAAAGGAGATTGACTTTAGGAAACATCTACTAAGTGTTCAAATATGTGCAGAACACACATCTCTTCGATATAAGCTTGATCCTGATTGGATCTCACTGTACCCATCATATTACTTGACTCCTGGAAAACCAGCAGTCCACAGCACTCACAGTGATACTCAGCATCAGGATTGGTTTCTATTCATATTCAACATATTCTCAAGAAAAGACATTCTATCACCTAAAATTTGATGAGGGGATGTTGTGGTGTTTTCAGATGCTTGTCCCAAAATTACAGTTGAGAAGCATGGTTATCACTATAGAGATCATAAATAACCTGCACTATTTTTTTTGTCTTACAGCCAGGTGTTGCTGACAGACTCCCTGGAGCTCCACAAAGCATTGGCCACATAGAAAGCCAAATTCCCACTCCAGTGGTTTGAGCCACAGAGTGATAAATTAGGTAACATGAGTCAGGCTGACATATAAGTGACCGGTGAGAATTATATATTCATAATAGGAACATTTATAGTAACTAGAATGGGAAGTTATTGAGGTTGTGCTAAAAATAGGGCATCTTTGTTTTATGGCTGATGGGACTTAAATTTATTGCAAGCAGAATGTGGACTGTTGACATTGGCTCTTTAAGAAACATGAAGGAAACTCCTATGAACAGGGCACCCTTTCGAGTGTAACATACACTCATCCATAAAAGTTATCGTATTATCATCCTTGCTCTGGATTCAGTTCAGGCATCACTTTACCTCTCTCTAATTCACAACCTAGACATTTTTTACTGTGAGTGTGCTTAAGAACCCTGAGGGCTGTATTTTTTGTCAGTGTGTTTTTAACATACTGATGGATTTTGCTGTACTTCTGACCCCACCCTAGATGTACTATTTTCCATTCACCATAGAGAACTCCCTTTTCTTAATAGCTTGTGGTACTGTCAAGCTGTGAATGACAGATGTTAAAAAAATGATGGGCAAGATTTTTAGATGTCCTTTCATAACAGACTGCAAAATTTTTCGCTGCAAGACTAGGATGCTTTCCGAAGTGATGAATAAAAAATGAGTTAGACATCCTCCCACTGAGTGGGGATTCAAGAGGAAACAGCTCTATTTTCCTTGTACAGTGTTGAATTACTCCGTATAAACTGATGTACATATCTTCATATTCTGTAAGCCAAGGTGGGACCCCAAGCTTCAGTGCATTCCATCAAGCAAGGACTTGGCTCTCCTGCCTGTCTCAGCCATAGCAGCACCACTAGCATTTTACAGATTAAATGGTCTGTTATACGAGTGTGGTGGGTTGACCCTGACTGGATGCCAAGCGCCCACCAAAGTCGCTCCATTACTCCTCCATCACTGATGGGCTTATCCCTGGCCACCGGGGGGTCCTTCTTGGAGCCAGCCATGTTAGACATGAGGAAAGCTTCTGGAAGCTTGTCACAGAAGGCACCCCCATAGCACTTCCCTCACCTCCCAAAAAAAAACCTAAACCCCAACAAAAACAAACCAACCCTTGACATGTAAACCAAATACAATGAGGGCTGAAATTCCTGGATCTTCTGTCTGATATAGACAATAAGGACTGTCAACCTCCAAATGGAGTTTGGCTTTCACTGCAGTGTAAGAGGATCTAATTTCTGGGCAAGGTCAGCCAGCAGGAGCCAGTCAGAGAAGTGCTCAAGGTCCCTGCCAGGCTCCTACCACAATCACTGCCTCTCAAGTACTACTTCCAGCATCCTAACTTCTTGGGGGAAAAAACAACGGTTTTGGAGTGCATCCAAGCTGTTCCTGCCTCCAACGTGATAATTGTAAGGAGCAGATTTCAGAAGGACCTCAGAAGATCACCTAACCTCATCATCAAGCAGGTTTACCTGAGTCTTTCCTCAAGGCCTCTTGGATAACTTATTCTTGGAAATGAGGGGTGATGGGGATGTGTGGCCTCCCTTGGGAGCCTGTGTTTGCAATGTCACCGTAACTGGGAATTATTTTCCCTAATGGCTGACTGAAACCATCTCCTACTCAGTTAAGCCTATGGCAACTTGTCCTAAGCCCAGGGGTTATGAAAAGAGTTTATTCTTTCCTCCTTAGAGCTACCTTCTGCATATTTGGACCCTGTGTCCCCACAACCTTTATTTCTAGACTAAACAATACCAAATCCTTCAGCTTTCCTTGCAGTCAATGATTCCTGGTCCTCTGACTCGTCTTGTTTTCTGAATTCTTTCCATTTGGTACATTTCCTTTCTAAATCATAATTTCTAAAGCAGGATATGTTTTGTTTGTAAGGATGATGTGCACATGTTTCTCTTCCTTTCACACCCCACTTCCAACCCAAATGTTTCTCTGCTTTTTTATTAACTGAAGAAAGGTGCAACTCTGAGGAGAGGTATGGAGAGGTTGGCAGTTCTTAATATTTTGCAAAAACATTTGTTATTTCCCATGAGTGGAAAGCCATTTAGCAAAGTAAAATATATTAGTTTTGCATTTCCTAAGTTTAATTATAACTGTTGAAGTCAGGAAATACACATAAAACTATTGAACTATTTGGATATTTGAAGTTTAGGTGAGATTCCAGCAGATATTCCTATCACATTTATTTCTCAATATGAAAGCTGTGACTCAGCATTTCTCCTGAATCAGCAGGATATGGGCCCTGGTTATCAAGCAAAGCTAAATGCTTATTGCTTTTGAATTAACAGAAAGGTTATCACTACTGAAGAGTATACGTTTGGGTGGAAAGTTAAGCTGTAGAACAGTTCTGGGCTGGAATTATTTTACTCTTCAAGCTTGAGGGGAAAAAAGGGGTTGTTACTGTAATCATAAAATCATAGGATGGTTTGTGTTGGAAGGGACCTTAAAGGTCATCTAGTTTCAACATCTCTACCATAAATCCCAGGTCCTTCAAAACAAAAAAACTGTTTCACAAACTTTGTTAAAAATTAAATTTCTTATTTCACAGAGTAGGGAAAAGAAATCTGAAAAAGAAAAGGTTAATGGATTTTGGGGAAAAAAAATCCTTCAGGTTGCTGGAAGACTGAAGGTCTATACCATGAATGCAGAGGATTTGGGGCAGAGGGGCAGCAGAGAGGACTGGGAGGGTTGGAAGAGGTGCAGTGTTGGCAGCCACGGAGCTGCTGTGTCAAGAAATGCCACATGGAGCCAAAGGGGACAAGGAGGCGGCAGGGGCACAGCCCTTTGTGTCTGCCCATCAGCAGCACGGGCTTTGCTGGGTTGCTGTCACAGCGACCATGCACACAGCTCATCAGGGACCTGGACAGAGAGGACGGGACACCTGAGGGCAGCTTTGCCAGGCCACCAACCCCAGTGAGCATCACAGGGAACAGCATCACCTCGGCAAAGGAATAACTGGATCTTCCCTCAGCCTAAAAATAGCGACAGAAATATTGTGTATGCATTAATTATAACTGTTACAAGGGTAGAGTAAGGGAAAAAACTTAGTAGTGTGAGGCATGCTCAAATTACTTCACTGAAAGCCATTGTATTTCTGAAAGGAGCGTGACTTTTTTCCCCAGATGCTTTTAAATGTTGCAGTTGGGGGATCTAATTCTCATGTAGATTTCCCCTCAAGTGAACTCTCAGGCATGGGGTCAGATAGATCAGCAATGTGGCAGTGCCGCACATTACAGTGTTTTGCACACAACCTGAATACAAGAACACTTTATTTTAATGTGATTGGGATATAAGCTAATGGGAGGCCTGAGGAGAAATAAAACATATAGCATAGATGATCACTGTTAGATGCTCCTGGACCATCTTCTTGGGCCATGAGACAGCATGCAAGCCTACCAGCTTCACATCTTATGTATTTGCAGTTATAAAAACATAATTGGCTGCGAGGATGTGTCAGGAAAAATTTGGAAAAAAACCCCAAAAAACCAACAAACAAACCCAGACTAAAATAAATGTCAAGAAGAGCACTGGTATTTATTAAAAAGAAACCTGAAATTGTTATCACAGGACTATCATGTTGATTCTGCTGCTGTTCAAGGTTCACAGATTAATTCTGCACTAAAGAGATTTGCTCTTACAGATCAGTGGAAACTGTTGATCCTGAGAGGCCTGTCAAGAAACATGAGTGAATTATGGAGTTTGGCCAAGTCATGTGCTTACCAAGCCAATTTCAGTAACCAAGGCAGCAAAAAATCCATTTTTCAATGAACTGAAATTAAAATGTGTAAAAATGTACAGTCTAGATTTTACGGGGTTTTCAGCATTCTGCAGTGTAACATAATGACACGTATTTTTATGTCCTCAGGACAATTCTGCTGGTTTCAAAAGGTTGAACTGACACTGGTGTCACATGATCCACTTATTCTGCAATATATTCTGTCCTTGCGCTTTATTTAATGCTTTGAAATTTTCTTTGGAATTAATTTTGCAGTTACCTCACTGGATCGATGATGAAAAGTGAAAAGCTGCCAGTCATCAGCAACCCAGGCCTTTCCTAGTTTACCTTTCCTTCTCCTCCACCTAAATGTAAACCTGTTAAAAACGGTCCAGGAAACCTTCACCTCTGCATTCACATGCAAGATGCTTATAAATCATATTTCTTTAGCAGGGGTTTCTAATCTGATGTAAATGAAGCCTCTGGGGTAGCACCGTGTCTGAGAAGCAGCTGGCGCCAGAAAGGAGGTCGATGTATGGGCTGCAAACCTCCAGTGTTATCAGTGGAAACCCTCGGAATTACATCGGTGTGAGAGCTCTCACATTCTCTTTAGCTCAAAAGTTTCTATTGGCAAAATAATAAAAATCCCCCACCGCATCTCGTGAACAGTTTACACTGCAAATTCCAGAGCCCTGGCTGCTCCACTGCATGGCTCCCGAAGCACCACAGCCATGCTGCTTCCCACCTGTGGCCAGCCCCTTCAGGCCACTCCAGCAGTGTGAAAGGCTCCATACCCCATGTGAGACACCCTTCCTGTAAGACCACTTTCCAGAGCTGGGTGAGTGGGAGGAGGCCAGGACACAGATGCAAAGCTATGCTACAGCCGTGCAGGACTTCACAGGGAAATATGGTGGGTCCTTTGCTAAGTGATGTGGTGGCTTGCAGGGCATAGGAGCTGCTCCTGTGCCTCCTAAACCTGGACCTGAAGGTCCAGCTCTTTAAGTTGTATCAGGAAAGCCCATCTCTTAAATCCCAGCTCCTCATGCTGTCCAGCAGATTGAGGTCATTTGCAGATTCATTAGCTTGCTAAATAACCAAAATATGCCGCAATATTGCAGGTCCCACCTGTCTCTTCCCCTTTCAAACCCTCTGAAAACAGAGAGCTGCGGGTGATATTTCACCCCACCAGCCACTGCTGGCCATCCCACGATGTCAGCACACTCTGCCCCTGTCTCCCTTTGCATCCATCCCCTCTGCTCTGGGGTGGCCACCCTGCATTTCGTAGCAGTGACTGCTCACTAGATGCAGTGGCACTCAGCTAGGAGGACCAGGATTTTCAGCTCTGCCTTCAGTTGCTGCCTACCCCAACCTAACCCAACCCAACACAACGCAGAAGGGTAATCCCTGTGTCTTAGAGACTGTGGGAACTAAGGGGAGCTTGACATGCCAGCCTGTGGTTTTGACTGCTTTGTTGCTTAATGAGCACATACGGATTGAAGTGCAATTGTCATATGAGCATTAGGTAATCAGCTATGAACATGGCAATGGGGATAACAAATGATTTGCTCTTCCAGAGAGTCACACCAGAAAGCTAACTGGCATTACTGAAAGCTCCTTCTTATACTCAGGGCTTTGAATACTATAAAGTTGGTCAGTAAAACAAATACAATGTTGGGGAATAATAGTACCTTGCTGTTAAATTAATGTCTAAATGGCATTGTGGAAGGATTTCTATTATAAAACTAATTTTCTTTCTGTCCTATATATTGGTCAATATGGAGTGGGTATCATTTTGTCTGCTAGTTTTTGCTGCTATCAAGTGGGAATGATCCCAACCAGGAACTTTCTTGGCTCTCATGGCACTTAGCTCTCTGCATAAAGCACTGTAATTTTACATGTCCCAAGCTGTAGCATTATATGAGTTGTTGTGAGCATTTTCATATTGACCAGTAGAGTTGTAATGTTAATTTATGAGTGGGACCAGAGTTACTGAAGTAAAATATTCCCACAATACTGCAGAAAATTTCACAAGATGGTGATAAATGTAAAACAACAGATGAAGTGCAGCTCAGTAGAATAATTATGGCTGATACAAAGCCACTGGTTTCTTAGCTGCCTTGTATGAGGGATGACAAGGATGGTGGTATCCAAAAACCTCCAGGAACTTTGCTTTTGCTTGATCTCAAAGTTAAAATTGGCTTGGCTCATTATCACTTCTCTCTCTTTTCTTTCTATAGTTACCTACAGCAAGAAATATTTTCCCGGACATAAAAAACCATTGCTTTCCCTTATTTCATCCCTATTTGTTGTTTCTTCATATTTCTGAATAACTGCTAGCATTACCCATTTGTTCTTGGTGGTGCTCACGTCCTGCCTGTGCCCGGAGGACTTGGAGAATAGCTGGCAGCAGAAAGCAAGCTGTAGGCTGGATCCCTCATTCTAGGCAGTATATTGCCCCGATGTGCAGGTTGGCTACCACTGATCCCAGCTGTTAGATCCTGATTTTCTGTAAGACTGATTAAAGGCCAGTCACCATGAGGTTTCTCTACTAGGTGTTTTGTTATGCTTCTTAGTGCTGTGTTTGTAGCTCTCCAGCCAGTTTTCAATCCATGTGACAATGTTCATTTCCAGGCCAGTTTTGATTATTTTTGTTTGGTGTGAGATACCCTATCATTTGCTTTGCTAAAATCCCAGAATATTTCCTTTGCGTCATTGCTTTTGTCCAGTAATGGTAAAACTCCATCATAAAATGTAATCAAGACTGTCTGGCAAGATCTTTTATTTAGAAATACATGTGGCTTATTGCACACAATTCCACTGTCCCCTTGATGTTTCAGGATTATATTTTCAATCTTAATGCTGTATTAATGTGGAGGGAAGGGACACACACACGTATTTGTTTCATACCTGACCAATCATTTTTTATGCCTTTACACATGTCCTATAATGCAGAGCACATATGCAAAGGAGCTGTGTTGTTTTTCCATGTGGTTTAGGCTGTTTGTTTATTTTGTCATTAGCTCTCAGTAAGAAGGTCATCCTTTCCCCCAGATGTTTATTACTTTCCAAACCAAAAAAGATTTCTCTCATAACTTGCATTGCAGACCTAATACTTGTAAAATGCATGAGCAATGCCAACACAGTAATGGTTTCAAGAACTTTCTATACACAGAGCTGTGGTTTACCACCACACCATGGCATATCACAATTTAACAGAGAGTCATGGCTTTTGATTAGCAAACCAAGTCTCGGCCAATTTGAAAACACAGTGCATGGGTGGTGAGAAGCGGGAATGTGTGTGTGTGTGTAGATTTGGGAGAGATTTGATTGAGGTTTCTTTCAGTTTTTCTAATTACTTCCATTTTTTAAATTGCTATCACATATTCCCAACAGGGAGAAAAATGCTGACTATCAGGAAACATTTGGATGTTGATAAGTTGGAAAAAATTAGTACAAATTTGTCAATTCTATTTTCAACCTTAACCTTTATGCGTCTCTGGTCCTTTCTTGGATATGTATATGTTTCTGACTTATTTATGCTGAGTGCATAAGTAGGTTTCTGAGATTTAAATGTCTTTTCTCTACTCTATAATTTTCTCTCTGCAGAGTTTTTGATTACTGTGAGTGTACTCAGCTACTTCTGGATAGGTTACTACCGACTGCAAGGAGAGCAGGCTTCAAAATAAACTCATATACACATTATAGAGAATTGACAGGGATGAGTACATACATTATAGTTTCATATACCCCTGAGCCAGGAGGTGACAGTATGTATAAATGTTTTGCCTTTGGATACCTTTCAAATAATGTTACCTCGAGGAGATGAAATACATATACTGAGTATATAAAGTAAAAATTAGCTGGTTGTTTGGAAGGAGATGGCTCATATTTCTGATATGTCTGAAGTTGAATTTCTTCAAATAGAGTCTCTATTTTTGCCTTGATAGCATGAAAACACTGGTGGGACTCACTAGAGAGATTTATTTTGCTAGCTGAAAGCTGAGTAGACATCTCTGAGCAGCAGGTGGTAAGGACAAGAGATAAGTTGAATTAAATCACCATAATGAACAGAATTTGATTTAAGGAGAAAGAAATTTTTTTAATGACATCAAATTCCACTTGTGACTTTCTTCTCAGCAGAGACAAGGTGTAACTACTTTATATTGAGCAAATATAAATCTTTTGGTCTGGTACTATAATAACCAAGATGTCAGAGGTAATGTTACTTGATTTAGAGTTTGTGGCATCCACTCAACAAGGAGGGGCAAGAGCCACACTGTAGAGCACCGCAGCAATAATCACACCAAATGTTGGGACAGAAGCAGTTTCTTTCCTTTCCTTTCCTCATTGTGGGATTTTCACTACAGACACGTCCTTAACCAGTCTTTTATGTCAGTTGTCCTGAGGGCAAGGTCAGAAGCTATCTACAATTCTGCATTTTTGTAAGTTTGGCCCAGAAATATTTCCAGGTGAGATGCTGCACTTTTAAAGAAGCCAAATGTCACACTGATCCACATACCACGTGCCTGGACAGGCAGCCTTTGGGCTTGGCCAAGACGTGCAGTGCATCACCTGTGAGAGGATTTTCAATACTTTTCATGACTTTTCAATACCTCGAGGATGGGGAATTCAGATCTTGTCTCTAAATTAAGCAATCTTTTGGAAAACTGCTGAGTCAGCCCCTAAAGTAACTCAGAACTGTTTTCTGTTCTGAAATCATAGCGCTCAGATGAATTAGTTCAGCTCACAGTGGTACAGTCAGAAGCAGCAGAATGGGAAACACTGGTACCCAGCTGAAAATAAAGGGCAGTGTCCAGGGGAGGGAAGTAATTGGAGACAGTCAGGCTCAAATCAAAAGGAAGTCTGTCTTACTGATTGTGTTATTAAAAACATATAAAAACAGCTCAAACAACTCAAGGTTTAAAATGTTTTGGATTCTGAGCACCACTTTAGTTAAAAAAAACTTACTAAAATACTGTTTGATTCATAAAATTCAGCTGCATAGCTAGAAGCTGTAAAAATCCATGCACTTTCTGATAGGATGTCTTGGCTAGTATTCAGAAAGAACCAAAACATCAAGTATTCTGATAAAGTGTCTCACAAGCACTGCAATAGATGGGAGTCTCAGCTGTCCTTTGTACCTTCCCTGCAATACTGTGGTCACCAGCCCAGGAAACCTGCAGGAACAGTCTGAGCCAGGAATTCTGTGGGTCAGCTCTTTCCCACTTTAGGGATGGCTACTGGGGGAAATAATCTCACAAGGCAACAACCAAATTATATTTCTACAAAACTGATACTCAAGAAATTTCCTCTTTTTTTTAGATAAGACTGTGACTTAAACAAACAAACCAAAAAAAAGTGAATTTCACCTCCTTCCACAAGCCTTCTGCTGCTTAAACTGGTTTTGAAGAAGGTGATTATTTTTGACTCTGTAGCTTCTTATGTAAAAACTAAGAATTTGGAGGGAGACTTTCCTTCCTATCTGTTGACATTGTGAATGAAAGGATATGGAATGAACATGCAAATGCAGAAAAGAAAATAAACAGTATCTGTGTGGAAAATAGACAATATTTTTGTGTAAGACTAAAGGAATACATATTCTCCGGTTGTTTCTGATTGTTGTCGTCCGCAGGCAAGATGATTGCCAGCGACGTCTCTGTCTGTGCATGTCTGTAGTGAGCTTCCCATTTCCCACCATCGGAAAAGACGGGAACACTTCCCTTGTCCTTTCTTGGCGTGACTGCTCCTTAGCATGGTGTACTCATGCACTTTCTCATCTTCCTTTTCTTCGTATGTCGAAACTCAGTATCACACTATACCAGCTCGGGCTTTCTGGAATCAAAATCATGGCGGATCAACATGTTTTTTCCTTGATCACCATGAAACAGTAGCAGCGTGTCTCTTTCCCCCATGAGATAACAGGGAAATCTCTTTTAGAGTAAATCAAAGGCACTATCATCTGCTCTGCATGTCCTGGAGGGTTTGCTTCTATGCATCTCTGGTTTCGCACGTTCCTCAGCCCCTCACATGTACACACCATCATGTGCACAGACACCTGCCTGCATGGATTCATTATTTTTCTGCCCACCACCTGCTCCAGTTTCCTCCTGCAGTTTTCAGCTAGAGGCTCTGGCCGGTGGTGGGGTAGCATGGCCCCAGTGTGCAAGCCCTTGACCCACTCTCTCAGCAAGCCCTCACTTGTTCCTCTGGCCCAGCCTCTCCACAGGGAGCTGCAACAGGAGCCAAACAGGTGGTCCCTGCTTCCAGCCGGGAAGAGAGCATGCATCCTGCCCTCCTGCAGCTGCACAGACAGGAGATGTCTGCAGTCATAAAATCCAAACCATGTGAACTTCATAAACCCACACAACTTTGTCTCCACAGGACAGATGAGTCCAGCACATGACTTAGCACAAGCAGGAGAGCAACCCAACAGGGAAACAGCTACTGCAGTCCCCAGGTAAGTGTGAGCATCTTGAAAATCAAACCTGCTTTTCATGCTGGACTTGTGAGCTGGATGGATGTTATTATTTACTGCATTGTTCATGGCCAGAAAGAATCCCTGGCAGTAATGACTGTGACCTCTGCTTTGAAACCAGGAGTGATTGCTATTTGCTTACAGCATGGTCTTGTTGTTCTGCAGTCATAGCTGCAGCTCCAGGGAAGCAGCAAGTCCGCACTGCTTTCCAAGATATCATTTCAGTCCTGTTGCCCAGAGCTCAGCTTTGCACAGCCCAGCCAGGCAGATGGTTTGCATGAAGACCCCAGGAGCTGGTGGTGAGTCAAAATCCCTCAAATGCCTGTCCCTGAACTTGGAGGGTACCTGGGAGGAGACCTCTGCCCCTCACTGCACCTTTGCTGGCAATGCAGCAACAGAGGACTGACCACTGTTTCCAGACTCTGATGAGTATCAGGTCACTGCTGGCATGGGATTTTGTGGCTTGGCCCCTGAATTTAGGGTTTATATGGAGAATTATGTGGAGAAGATGGAAGCTATAAACTACTGAAAGTGAAGACACTTGCAAAAGAGGCCAGATATGGCAAACCAGTTCCTGCCTCCACTAACATCCATCCCTGTGTTGGCGTGTTGAGCAGAGATGAACATTTCCTCAGTACGAAATCATATGTTGATCTGGCTAACAAATTGCCAGAGCCATTCTGTGAAGTGCCTCAGAGTATAAACCTGATATCAATTCTCTTTTCTCACCCTAAATCCTGCCTTTTTTATATCCACAGTTAATCATTCCTACCTTTCACACCATATGTCATGACATGAACTCCACCTTGAGTGCATAACAAGGTTGCCATTCCCTTGGGCCTCTCTTATTACCTACCTTATTACCTGGTAAGAGGCTGCCCAAGTACTGGCACTTTTGCATCCCTGCAAATTGCCACATATTTCTTGATAAAGCTATCTGCTGACTCAAAAGGCTGTCACTTACTGCATGCACTTACTTCTCCATGCAAAGGGTCCAGTTCCTCTGTTGTGCAATCTGTCCATTTGACCTTCTGACAGCAAAAAAAGAGACATTTGCTATTTCCTCAGCATGCAAGAGGCAATCAGCTCTTATACGGGGTAACGACTTAACAGAAATAATGTATAGTCCTCTCCTATTCTTAGAATAAAACAGGAGCATGTAACTCCACCCTGAAAATATTAAAAATTGTCACTGCACTGTCTGCACATGTAAACCCAGTAGCCTTTTGAGAGGCCTACAGTTATAAAATGGGTGAGAATTACAATTTCACTCCAGAAGTGTATTGCTGGACAGCAGTTAATGATAATAAAACACAGCAACTACCTGCGTGCTGGATTACATGAGTAATGTGTAAAGTTAGGCACCTGGCTTAAAATTGTTTGTCCCAGTTAACTTCCAGCAAGAGTCATCTACTCTGCTGTTTCCTTACAGCTCGAGTTATTGATAGTTTGATGCTGCCTTTCCAGTTTGTCCTGCCAGGCTGGGCTGGCTCCCGGCTCTGGGGGTGGAGGGCCTCTGATGCAGCATCACCAGGGCTCACATTCTCTGTCCCATGGGTTTCATGTCCACAGCCAGACCCACCACCACGGCGCATGAGATTCAGTGCACCCACCTTGTGGTCCAGCCAGCTCACATGGCATCTCCCAGACAGCCCCCACACACTTTCTCCCTGGTACTTTTCCACTTGCTCACTGATGTATCTAACCTTATTTGTGAGTCTTGCTAAATTTAAAGCCAGCCATAGGCTTCAGCAAGCAAACCGCAGAACCCAAACAAAAGAAAACTCATTCCTCATTTCCCTGACCAGACCCAAACAACATCTACAACACTTCCCTAATTTAAACATGTGAGATTTTCCTGCCAGCCACTGCAAAAAAAACCCCAAAAAACCCAAATCACCCTCTCTGGGAAATGGTGATCAACCTGAGACACAGCACTGCACATCTCTTTTCATCTCATGCCCCCATCACCCATCTTGGGCACTCAGACACTGGAGATCCACCCCTTGCTACCTTGGTTATCCAAGAAGTTGCTGCTAAAATCTTTTTGACTAGTTAAATATGGTTTTTAGCACTGTGCTCTGGATTTACTACTGATGTGAGAGCAGAGCTATTTCTGGTGGTGGCACTGTGGTATCTGTGGTATCTTCTTGATGCTGTGTGATCGGCACCCAGTGCCCTGGTGACCCTGCATGGGACTCACACACCTTCTTCCAGAGAGTTCTTGTCATTTGGGTTCAAAAGACTAAACCCAATGTATCCTCTGATTACCTTAGAAGAGTAAATTTCTTTGCTTTTAGGTAGCATATTTATTTTAAATGTGATATTCTGCAAATAGATTTGCTACATGCAAAATGGCAAACCTTGGACTAGCAGCCCCAATGAACCACTTATGAAAGTGAAGTGATTCTAAAGGATTTTGCATGAGTTCATTTTTAAACAAAAATCTTAGATTTCTATGGAAATCCACTCCTTTTATGCAACTTCCTTTTTGCCATAGCCCTCAGGACAAGGTGGAGTGGCAAACCGTAGGCTGTTTCTATTCTAGGGTAGCCTGTTAGAAATAACTGTGAGGTTCAGCAAAAGAATAGCAGCCTTTGGAGGCAGAAAACATCAGCAGCATTGCTCTCCTGTCCTCTTTGTCCTTTCTGTAGGCACTCAGCCCCACAGAAGCCACTGACTTCCTTCTGTCTCCATGCAAAACTTCTTTCCTCCTTCTTTCTTCACCCTCACCTTTCCCCTCTTTGTTTCCCTCCAAGCTGTTGTGCTTTTGCACGGACCAGCCTGTCTGGTTTTATTCACTCATCCTCCCTCTCAGGACACTGCTGCTCCAGTGGCTCAGCATCTCTGGCTGTCCAGAAAGCTGTCCCTTCCTCATCGGACGCTCTCATCACTCTCCCACTTGCCTTGGGAAGTGCTTGCATCCTGCCCAGCTGCTGAGGGTCCCTCAGCCATATTCTACCATATGGCACCACACCCCTCCTCTTCATCTCCTGGAAAATACCAAGATAATCAGACCTGCCTTGCTGTGATTCATGTAGCCATCTGTCTGGGCTTCCCACTATTCGAGTGCTCTAATACCCAGCCTGCTAGCCAGAATATAAGTGGGCTTTTACTGTCCAAATTTCTTAATCTAAACAAACATGAAAGGCCAAATTCTGTTCTGGCCTCCGTTTGCACAAATCCCATTTGTGACATTAAATGGAGCTGTTTGAATCAGTGTGAGCAGGGAGTTTGGCCCAGAGTTTTCCAGCTGATTTACGGTGTCCATCTGGCTGCTCTTAATCAAGGAGGGCCTCGCCTAAGCACAGATTTTAAACAACACCATTATACAGAATACTCAACTACGGCCACAGCCATGTTTGGTACCAAGGCTGGCGACCCGGCTCTGTCTCACCTGCGTCACTTTTACATGACTCATGAGCTTTCAGACACTGTCTGTCTGGTCAAGTGAGACCCTGCCTTAAGTAAACCCTCTGAAATGGAGATGATGAACTTTTAAAGGAAGCTTGGCTGTGGCCAATTTAACTGCTACCAGGACTGCTTCTGTAAAGCACTCTTCACCAAGGGCTATCACATGTGTCTTCAGCTATAAGGAGAAAGCTGGGAGGCAAACTGGTCATGTCCCAGTTCTGCCTAATACCCAAGGTATTGGTAGCAGTTAGCAGGTCCTTGGGCAGACCTAGTCTCCAGAAATGTATGCTACACCATCAGTACTCCTGAAATCCCTTTCCCCAAAGGCATTGGCCGCATGCAGCTTCAGTTCTCTGCCCCAGGAACCAGCACTGCAATGGAGGTCCCGCTCCCATGAGCTCTGTAAGCACCATGGAGCATCACCTTGCCCAGAAACCCCAGCTCTCCCTGGGGTCCATCTCCTGGCCCCATCTGGATAGCCACTGTGGGAGTCCAGCCTAGGCTTGCAGTAAGTGTTCAAAGGAGATGTGGATAGGGATGGAGGTGGCAACGCCTTTCAAGTACCTAAAAGTCCATTGTAAAGAAATGGGGCACCTTCCTGGTGTGCATGTGTCCTGGGTTTCTGTAGCTGAATTTTTAGTAGGGGGGACTGCTGCAGAGGTGGCTTCTGTTAGAAGCTGCTAGAAGCTTTCCCCTTCCCATGGGAGCCAATGACACTTGACCCCAGGAGGGACATCCGGCTCCTGGCCAGGGCCGAGCCAATTAGAGATCACAGTAACGCCTCTGTGATAACGTATTTAAGAATTGGAGGGTTGTTGTGCAGAAGAAATTCCAGGGAGCGAGAACATGGGATAACAAGGCAGACATTAAGGTCATGGCAGAAGGCGGGGAGGAGGCACCTCATGGAGCAGGGGAAGGACTCAGAGCTAAAACCCCTGCAGTCCATGGAGGAGCCTGTGCTGGAACAGGTGAGTGCATGAAAGGAGGCTGTGACCCTGTGGGAGGCTCAGGATGGAGCAGAGTCCTGCAGGAGACCTGTGGACCCATGAAGAGGCAGACCCACGGTGGAGCAGGTTTTACCCGAGTGAGAGCTGTGGCCCTATGGGGGGGCCCACATCAGTACATCTCGTCCATGAAAGACTCTACCACTATGGAGAAGTGACTCTCGGGACAGCAGATGTGGAAGAACTGCTGCCTGAGGGGTGGACTCATGCTGGAGAAGTCCATTAAAGACTCTCTCCCATGGGAGGGACTCAGCTGTGGTCTCATGTAGACCGTGGTGAAGCAGGATGTCCCTCTGCAACCCATGGAGACCCATCGGGGTGCAGAGACTCGACTGCCCCCATGGAGGAGTGACCCCAAGGGGTGGGGGAACTCACATTGCAGGCGGCAGCGACTGCAACCAACTGCAACCCCCCATGGACAGAAGGAGGGGTGGGGGGAAAGTGTGTGTGTGTGTGTGGTGTGTGTTTTAAGACTGTTTTATTTCTCACTCTTTAGCTTAGCTTTTATCCTGTTAGTAATAAATTTAGGTATTATCTCACTTTGAGTCTGTTTTTGCCTGTAAAGATGGTAAGTGGATGACCCCTCTCCCTTCTGCCTAGTTGCGAAAGGATTTAGTGAATCCTGGAATCTGGCCAGGGTCAACCCATCGCAGTATGACAAGAAGTGACAGGTGTACTTGAATAAGGGAAGACCAATGAAACCATTTGCAGTCATTTCAGGAGTCTGTGAAAACAAGATTTCAAATCTTTGAGGATGCAGCCCTCAAAAAATCATATTGTGTAGCCTTTTTTTCCTACCAGGCTCTGTCCACTTTGCACCACCAGCCAACTGAAAGCCCAAGAGTACCCAATCAGTCCAGTTCCTGGTGGAAATGTGTAAACACTGAAAAAGTGAGGGTTTGAAACTAAAATCTGTATGTTTTCTTAATCTGGAAAACAAATTACTCCTACAGTTCCTTATAAGCTTTTGTAACATGCCCAACATCTGCAGTACTTTAAGACCACAGTTCTTGAAACCCATTGAACATCAGGGAATCTCAGCTTTCCTCTAAGAATTAAAAAGCTCCTTTTCCTTGACTTTTCAGGAAAAAAATTCATATCTTGAAACAAGGGATATTATATTGAACCTGATTCTGTAGAGGTTCTAAAATCAGTCAAAAAGCAAATAAAAGTGAGCCTGTTAATTTTAAAATCTCAAGATTTCTGAATGCCAGGAATTGGTGACACAAAATTTCCATACAGACAATTAAATGAGTCTTCTAATAAGTCAGCATGATAAAAAGTCTTTTGGATGCTACCCACAGGATTTGTTATTTTTATAACTCTTGGCTGGTTAAAGTTATTTTAAATTATTCCCTCTCATTACAGTTTGATGTTAATTAGCATATAGCTGAAAAAAGAAAATTTATTCAATCTAAAACCAGAAAGAAGCAGAATAAAACCAAAAAAGCCCTAAGTTTCCAAAAGCAATGCCATCACAGCCATGTTAGCCTCCTAATGATTTCATGCACAAATTGATCTAAAAGTAGTGTCAAGAACCTACACTTTCACCTTTTTTCCTCAAGCCAAGAAGGTCTCAGATCTCCTCAAAGAGGGCTACAGCTCAGGGGTGTTCAAAGTGACAAATTTTTCAAGGACTCTTACAAAGGAGAGGACTTGGAGCTGTGTAGGGTCATTCTGCAGGGTCTTCCCAAACTGTTCTGACTTCAGCACTGTCCAGCCTCACCACGCAGGTGGCAAAGGCAAACTCTTGGGCATCATAGGAAGAAAGAATTATTTATTTGATGAATTGTAAGCACGATCTTAAATATCTTTTGTCAAACAGCAGGGAAGCCCGGGGAGAAGACGTGAGAGTGAAGGGGGAGAACTCAGTTCTGCTGTGTGTGCAAGCAGGAGCCCAGGTTCCCACAGAAGCGGACTGACTCCTCTGCTCATCAACTTCTGCTTTCTGGATTCAATCTGCATCTGATGTAAACTGGTGTCCGGCTCCTTAGGACAGAGAGTAACAGGCTGAAAGGCACTTCATCTCTGCATTTGCATCCTTTGCCATTCTCTCAGGCTAGACTGTCTTCTCACGTCACTGTTTTCTGAGTATCTTCCACAAGAAGACTGACAGCAAAATAAAAAAAAAAAAAAGGGGGAGAGGTCTAATAATAAAGATAACTTGCTCAATATTTTCCTCATTAATGACTTCACCTTTTCTCTGTCCTTAAGTTTTTTATCCGTCTCAGCATTCCTGCCTATTCTATGCCATGCCTTCTGACCCTGCAAATCAGTCTGTCAGCTGGATGAACTGTGCCTACTGTTTCCCCCTTGTCCACTCATCCAGTAAGCAAATTCACCAGGTATGACCCACATTGCTCGTTGGGGAGACAGGAACTCACATGACAGTCTCCCACAAGGCTGGAAAACAGAAGTGTGCAGCCCAAAGGCTTTACTAAAGACAGTCAAATTCTTCAGTCATCATCCGTGACACGGTCCTGCTCTCCAGCATGAAGTGAGAGTAAAATCACTGTCGCTGAGGTGATACATGAGTGATTCTGGCATGGATGGGAAGTGATTTGGCTCTGCCGTTTACAATGCAAGATTATATTTGCTTTTAATGCTCTCACCCCCAGAGAGCCTCCCATCTTCCTTATCAGAAGAAGCCTCACACAGCACAGTCGGTGACGCAGGGTGCTGCGTCCAGAGCTGAGTCGGCTGCAGCCATCCAACCATTCAGACCAGAAGGTGTGAAAGCAGAGGGCTGGAAAGAGCCTTGGGAGATCACACAGTCCAAACCCCGCACTGAGGCAAGCTGCAAGACATCCAGACTATTCCTGACAGATGTTTCTCTGACCTTGTCTTAAAAAATTTTTAATTACCCTTATAATTAGAAAGTTGTAAAATTAAATGTCTCTAGCTGAAAATTTAGCTGATTATCTCTTGTCTGGCCGTCTGGTCCTCAGGGAGGTAATATAACAATGGATAAGAGGAGCTCTGAGAGCTTATGGGTGTTTTATAGGGGTTCAGGGTCAAAATCCAGGCCAAAGTAAGGATTTCATTACTGCCTTACTAGTGAAACTGTTATTGACAAAGTCACATTTTTTTGGAGGATGAGAATAGATGGGAAAACAAATGAGCATTCAGAGCACGAAGGTGAGAACTGCTTCTCCACTCATCTCTCCCCATTGGCCCAGGAGAGGAGTATGCTTTTCTAGACTGCCCTGGTCAAGTCCCTTGTATATTCTGTGCTCATCACTATTAAATGTGATGTCATTGTTGAGAAAGAAAAAGTGTGAATTTCAAAAAGCAAAGTTCAGCTTTTTATCCATTTTTCCTCCAAAACACATGATAAGCAAAGTGTTACCTTCCCAAAACATTTCCATTATTCATGGACACAAATTCTTGGAGAAAAAAAATTTTTGCCCAATTTTTCCGACGGCCTTTGCTCTCATTTCTGCCCTTGCAAACCTGGGAGTTGGGTCAGGACTTTCACTCCAAGTTCCCTCTCTAACCTCAAAGCATCCTGAAGTTCTCACCTCCATTTTCTCCCAGTTTTTTTGACACGTAAACACCAAAACTCGCATTTATGGGTCTCTGACTAGAGAGAAGTTTGACCAGAGATCGGTAATTCATTAATGGAAATATTAAATAATATGTCAGATGGAGCAGGTTTCAAACTCCTACGAGACACTAACATGATGTAATATCTCCTTGGAAACACTGCAGCGTGGAGGTTTGGTAGTATGTGTCCGTGATACTACAGATTGTGTAGTGTGGGACTACTATAACTGTTGGCCACTGCAACTGTGCATCTAGTCTTTCAAGGCTTTCTGTACAAAGGTATCTATGCCGTGACAATTTTCAAAGCTAAAAACTGTGATCCATGTTTCTGTTATTTTTAGACTCAAGCAGCAAGGGCACAAACGGCACTCAGCCCCAAATTCTGGATGTTTTCAAAAGGGTTTCAGCACATCCTGATGTGTTTCACTAGTCATCTATAGGGATAGCCACGCACTGGAAGCTAAGAATGTCTTTTGATGAATTTAATATTTAACTTGAATAAATTGGCTTTCTAATAACAAAGAAATGTCTGTTTAGACTCTAAAGAAAAACTTCAATTTCTAGTTGCATTGGCATTAATAACCCGTTTTTATCAAGCTTCCTTTTTAGTTTTGGGTAAAGCCACAGATGCATTTCTACAGAGTAAAATGAGATGATCTAAGATGAATATGTGA
Organism: Grallaria varia; assembly: GCA_013396735.1. Taxonomy (NCBI): domain Eukaryota; kingdom Metazoa; phylum Chordata; class Aves; order Passeriformes; family Formicariidae; genus Grallaria; species Grallaria varia. The sequence continues at coordinate 125,381 of VWZG01002682.1, forward strand.
AGCCAGATTGCAGAAAGAGGTGATATTTAGAATGGATGAAACAACACTTAATATGAGATGCTGGTAACTTGGAATGTAACGTATCAGATTACCTTTTTTAAAAAAAAAAAAAAAAAAAAGAGAGAGAAGACAAGTTCTTTTTTCCCTTCCTGCTGAGAAATCACTTTCAGGCATGCCTTGGGAATTGACCTGTGATCTGATGTTCTGCCTTCCCACCACTGCCCCACTGCAGCAAGCAAAGGTTTCTCAGAAAACGTTCTCAGTCCAGGCAGCTGCTCTGTACAGCTCCAGCTTAGACACTGGTCCAGCAGATGTAGTTCCACATGGATAATAAAGGTGTAGAAAATTGGTTCCTGGGTGAGCTCCCAAGACAGGGTTTCTTGGAAGCAGTAGAAAGCTCTCCTTTGGTGGCGGGGAAGCCACGCTCTCTGGCTTGTAACCCTCCCCAGTGGAGATCAGCTGGGCTGGGCTGTCATTCATGCAATGCTGGATGCAAACCCTAGACTGAGGGTCTTGGAGCAGGTTGCTCTCTGTGCAGCAAAACCACATCTGAGAAGCTCCAGCAGGGCCTGCACAGGGCCATGGTGAGATGCAGTAGTTCAGCATCACCATGCAGCCTGCAACTGCAGCATGCCCAGCAGTCTGCCATCCAAGGTCCTGCTTTTGCACAGATACATGTGTCTTTAATCCTGTAATAAAATCATAGAATGGTTTGAGTTGAAAGTGATCTCAAAGATCATCTAGTTCCAACCCCCTTGCCAAAGGCAGGGACACCTTCCACTAGACAAGGTAGCTCAGAGCACCATCCAGCCTGGCCTGTAACACCTCCAGGGATGGGGCAACCACAATTTCTCTGGGAAACCTCTTCCAGTGCCTTACCACTCTCACCGTAAAGAACTTCTTCCTAACATCTAATCTACTCTTGGTTTGAAGCCATTTCCTCCTGTCCTATCACTACTTGCTCTTGTAAATAATTTCTCCCCATCTTTCTTGTAGGCTCCCTTCAGGCTGCAGCGAGGTCCTCCAAAACCACCTCTTCTCCAGGCTGAACAACCCCAGTTCTCTCAGCCTTTCCTCATAGGAGAGATGCTCCATCCCTCTAATAAACTTATGCATGGTGAGTAATTTCTTATGATGGCCTAGCATGGTGAGTAATTTCTTTGTCTTTGTATGCATGGGACTAATTTGGATGTGATTCTCTGTAGGAATGAGTCTTATGTGTCATTATTATTACCATAAACATATGCTCAGCATCAACATAAAGCTGTTCCAGCCACCACCACTGAAATATAGCCACTCTGCCTGATTCCTTACTTGTGTATTTCAGAACAGGTTAAAAAAGAAGATGAATCACTCTGCGTGGAAGCAACTAAAACTGAAAGAAGTGTGAAAGTTTGCCATGTATCACATTTTCCTGTTTATTGGTCCTGGGGAGGCTAAAGTGCTTATGATGCTCAGTAGCACAGGTGACAGCAAGGGCACAACAGTCTGTGGCAGTATCTTTCCAGTCTAACACACACACACAGGCTATTTATTTCTATATATTATTAATGTGATTTTTCAGGATAAAGGCACTGAAGAACAATAGCTTCTGTCCCTGCAGGGTGGAACAGAGATCAGTAGAAAGGGAAAACATAATTCTGTATTTAAAAACTGATTCATCCACGCAGCACAGCAGTGCAAACTTCCCCAAGCGTAGCATCCTCCAGAGCTATTCAGCCCTGACCTGAAGAATACCACCTCTGGGGCTGAGAAACTGGATGTTATTCTCGTTTTCAACTCTCTTTTGCTGTAGTGAAATATTTCCAGTAATAATAGGAGCTGTTCAATGTGTGGTTCAAACATTTGCTGAATGACAGCAGCACTGGGACCTTGCAGCTTAGAAAATTCCTTGTTCACCCTTATGCGATGTGTGAGCTCATGGAAAGACAGAGCAATTCACCTTCTGCCTGCCAAACACTTAATCACCATTTAAAAATTTTACAGCATCCCTTGGTGGATATATATTAGCACCATTTAACTACTTGCAGATACTTTTCATATAAAGCGAATTAGAAGTGTGAAAAAATAAGAGATAAGCAGGGCAATCATCTTAGCAGGAGGAAGCCACAAAAGGAGGGCAAATGAGTCTTGGGAAACAATTCTCCTCAAATGGGCAAAGAACTGGCCTTTTAGGTAAGCACATGTTCACTTATTATCTCATACTACCACCACTTACAGTAATGCGCATGTTTTTGAGGCTGTACCAGGAGTCTATACGTCCCTGGCTAATCTGCATGCCATTAGGTAGGTCCTCAAGTGTCTCTTGTTATCAACAAGTGCAGCAGAGTCCATCCTTGTGGCCACCTGTCTCTCCAGTCCCAGGAGAAGCAGTGGGCAGAAGCCAAGGATGGAGGAGCTCTGTGAAGCAGCTTCACAAGCTCCTGTGCAGGAGATGACCCTGGGACAATGGAGAAGCTGTGAACACAGCTTTGGGGGTCAGTGGCTCAAGGCCAGCGTCATGGGTGGTTGTGATGGGCAAGCAGACAAGCACCGGGGTGATTAGCTGGATCAGCTGTCCAGGCATACACACAGTCCTGCACCACGGACTGGGAAAAGTGCCCACATACTAATGAGTACAGAGACATGGCAATTAGCTTGGAAGCGCTTTGGATCAGGACCATCTGTGCCATGCTCATACAGTACCTGCTGCAACGGGCCCTCAGCCTGCCTGGCTGAAATCCTGCAGGACAAACACCCGGAGCAAGGAGCTCACTCTTTTCCTGTTATCACTGCATGTCTTTTAGGAGAAAGCAGGGAAAACGATTATTTTTTCAAAAGAACATTGTGTTATAACAACTCTGAGCATTATGAGCAGTTATAACTGCTCAGAGCAGCTCAGTCCTGAACTCAGTAACGCTCTCCAGACAAGGAACACAGCAGAAACATATGCAGTTTTTTGGAACGGATGGGAGAAGATGGACTGAAGACAGTTCTGTGGAAGATTCAAGTACATTTCCAGGAAAAGATAAATGATTCATCACACTTCTAATAGTGGTTATAGCCCTAATTGCGAAAGCAGTAGCACAGCACAAGCGATCAGATTAATTAAGAAGGAGCAGAATTACATCAATTCTGAAAATCTGAGAATGGAGAAGAGTTTTAGTGCAGTATGTTCAAGGGACATGCTGAAACTTTCCAGCATACAATTGTCAAATCCGAATTTACAACTCAAAACTTGCATGAAAGAAAAGCCAGGAAAGGCGTCCTGAAAACCACCAGGGTCCAGTCCAGCACCAGGGGAGCTGCTCCTGCCCTCCTCCCAAGATGAAATGTTCTCTTTAGTGTACCTTATAGTTGAACTGTTTATGGTAGGAAAGATTACAAAAATTTAAAACAAATATATTGCTGAAAAAAAGTTCATCTACTTCCTTTTTTATTTGTAAGACAGCCCACACTTTATGGGGAGAGGACATGTGCAACTAGTTTTGCATCTGTCAGGAAAAAATGTCATCCGCTATCTGCCAAACTTATTTGATCATTCAACCTACCTGTATTGAAATAGCAGTGATTTTCAGACAGAATAATAAGACAGGAGTCTAACAGGGTGTGTGATACACCTGGAGATATACATTATAAGGTTAACTGGGCTACATGAATATGCTGCAGTGTCAGCAGTGCCACCTGGCATTGTACCATCCTATGTAGAGACTGTAAGATTTTCTTTTCACAAATCCAGTTGTGCTGTGAAAATCCAACATAAATTAAGAAAATCATGCAATTACTGTATATGGTATATCTAACTATGCTTTAGGAACCATTTTATGCGGAGGCACTATTGATTAGTGATCTTGCTGGATAAGTCTGTGGTTCCAATGAAAACTTGAATCAAGCTCCTAGAGACTTGAGTGAAGCCAATGGTCAATGCCTTTTCCTGTGGAGTTCTCAGTAGTCTAATTTCTGAGTGCAGACTAGAAGCTGAGAGAAGGGTTCCGTGAATTAGGTCATGCTTGAGTCTTGAGTATTTCCCTGCACTCAGTTCCCTACCCTGTGAGAGATTTGTCATGTCTTGTGTAAATGATCTGTGTCCCCATCTCTCCAATAAGGCTGTTGCTTCCTCACTGAAATGGGCAAGCATGTGGAGGACAGCACAGAGGCCAGACCCACAGTGGACGCAGGGCAAAGAACTGTGGGTCTGGGCTAAGTCCAGAAGAGCTCTCAAAGAGGACGGACAAAATCCCACATGCATTAAAACCACCACAAGCAGAAGGGCTGGGCAGCAGAGAGGGTCCTTTCCTGCAGGTTCGTCTGAGCTGTAATGAGACTTCCAGAGGAAAGGTGCAGTGACCTCATAGAAGGAACTCTTCTATGTTGTCTCCTGTCCCCTTTCAGAGCACAATTCTGTAGTACACAGGTTGCGGGTGTAGCAGGTTTAGTCTTCAGTCTCCAAGGACACATCTCCTAATGCCTCTAGTAGATACCTATGTAATTTTAAACAGTGGAATGATACAAAATGTTGTCAAGAGTATCAAATTCTACAATCAACGTGTGCTGCAAAGTTCAAGTCTACCCTGAGCATGCATAACCTTAGCACAGCAACCAGAGTCCAGACTGAAAATCACGTGTATATCTTCAAAACCAAAAGAAAAACATGAATGAAATCAAAAACATGAGTACTAAGAAACTGATCAAAGCCAGCACCCTGTGGAATTCACAGTGGATTGAGCTGATGGGTGTGCACACAGATGTTCCCCAGAAAGTTTTTCAGAAAGTCAGGCATGTCCTGCTGATTCTTCTCTGTAGGGAAGGAGCTCCCCAGGACAATGTGACAGGAGAGCAGGACCTTCATGCTGCTGGTTTATCAGCATTTGGAAATAGTTACTATGCCTTTTGTTGTATTCAGGTGTGCAAATATTAAATGCTGGCGTCCTATAGACTCATCCTGGCCAGAAAGAATAATGTGAGTCTTCTCCTTAGGTAGAGGCAATCTGTGCACGTGACTCTCAGCTCACTGTGAGCACCTTGCTGGAGCCTGTGACAGGGAAGCCATGACACATTTGACCAAGCTTTCTTTGCAGGACTTACCCATGTTCTGAAATATGGAGTCTCCCAGACAGCTGGGTATAGGGGGTCAGGCAGATTTTGGTTACCCAAGCAACTCACATATTATGATTCCTAAACAACTGAGATGTTGGAAGGCTGAGGACTTGAGGGAAATGATTATGGAAAATAGAAATAGTTTTCCAGCCATACAGACACACTGTGGTAAGATCTGCTTATTGACATGCTTTCAACTCCTCATCATTTTCTGGATGGCCAACAGATTACCAAATATCAGACCAGATATTTTATTTCCCTGCTCTCCCTTATTAAATTCAGACACCAGCAAAAGAGGAGCCTTCCCGGGAAAGGTACAAGGGGTGGCTGTGTCCTGCACCCTGCTGTGGCACAGTGCCCCTCGGGTGTGCTGCCTGCAGTCAGCCCCTCACAGCTTACAGCTGTCTCATTAGGCTCGAGGAGCTGCAAACCCCCAGCTGATGTTGTAAAATAGAATGATGAAGATTGCTGAAAGTTGGGGTATCAGATCTTGATGCAACAGCAGTCAGCATTGCGCTGGGGAGACCAACAAAGCATCTCAGTTCACTGGACACCAGTGATAGCTGCTTGCAGACCATCTTCATCACCACATTTTGAAATTTTATTGATGTTTGCCTGGAAATTGTTCTAACTGGCCAAGTGCTCTGCTTGGATCACACACACCAGGCTGATTTCCAGCCGCCAGTGCTGAACAGTTTCCACTGCAGATCAGTGTCTGTAACCCCAATAACCTTCATTTAGTTTCACAGCTCCCGACCCGAATCAGTTCCCCAGGCATTTAATTTGAGGCTCATGATTAATTATGTAGGTAGCTCATGTTAATCAGCAATTTGTTAGCTGTCAAAATGCCTCCCACCTCCTAAAAGGCTGTGTTTCTCTAGTGCAAGGTGTCCTCGTAAGGAGGAGCACAACATGAAACTAGTCAGACAGAACAGTGCTTTTGTGTCAGCTGATGTCCTGTATTTCAACTTTGGAAAAATTAATCTGATTTCTCTTTTTCTGCTCTGCCTTCTCTGGACTGTGTTTGCAAAGGTTAGCTGGCACTCACAGGATATGGCATTAACAGAAATGCTGCCAATTACTTAGGATACCCTATCAAAATACTTTGCAAGTACAATATGAGTCACATCTTAAGTCAGCCCCGAAGTAGCAGCCTCTGTGATAAACAGGATAAATCAAATCAGTTGATCTGGCTCACATTTCCTATCCATCAACTTAGGAGTGATCTGTCTTTTCAGATAGACAGGCTACTTGTCTGTACACCTTTCAGAGACAAATTTAGAGGGATATCCAGGTCAAGAGGTCTGCTAAGCATCCCCATGCAGAAGCAAAAGGTTATAAGAAAATGTCATAGAACATAATAAAAATGATGCTACATAGTTGTCTTCTGTCCTTGGATGGGTAAAGCAACCACTGGCCTGAGCAAAGACCACTCAGCTCTGAATATTCAGCCCATCACAGCATGCCAGCTGACAAGATAAGCAAAGAAATTACACGCCCCTTCGGATAAAAATGGATCCTAACACTGACCAGCAGCAGTCCCAAATACCCAGCAGCTAAAACCAGTGTAATAAGAACAAGATAACCAAACCACAACTACGTTGGTATGACTGTGCATTCCCAAGCAGCCCCTACACCACTGTAGTGGCCCAAGGCTAAAGCAGCCTCTGGGCTCCTTCCCTGGAAATCCAAAATTGGACAAGAAAGAGACACTGGTCTCTCTTATAATGGCTCCATCGTGGCCTCATGAGCCCCCCCCGCCTTTCTGTTCCACCCAATATGCTGGTCAATCAGGCATGGAGGGGTGCCAGTTATCCGAAAGTAGCCACTGAACAGGGGCAGAAAGGGCTATGTGTTTGCTGAGGACATAGCTGGTTTGGGCAAGTCATTAGGCTCTTGTTGCTCTTCCATATCCCTGCCCATTGACCAGGTATAGTAGTCTCCCTCAAAATATTTTATGTCCAAAGTAGGTTTGACAGGTTGAGGGTTTTGGAGGTGGTCTGATTTGCTAGGAAAATTGTGCCTTTGCATGTCAGCAAATGTATGAGAGACATACTTTGACACTTTGGCAGTCCTAATTTAAAGACTGTGGCTTGATTTGTTAAAATTTGTTAAAATTGTCCCAGAAAACAACAGTCCAACATGTCCCCATAGGATCTCAGGCCCAAGTCCTGTCTTTCATCAATAATTAGGAATATTCCAGCAGCCACAGAGCATGTTTGTAATGTGTCTTCTGGAACCTTGAAGAGTTTCATCCTGAACCTTGATGTGGGCATTAAGATTTTGAAGAAAACAGAAGCCATAGACATTGAGGAACCCTTTGGTAGTCTGGAATGATACATGGGATGAATGGAAATATGATGGGATGCAATTTGCAGAAACAGCTATTAGACACAAGTTAGGAAGCTGCAAGGAGAGAAACCCATCTGTCATGGACTACCACTTTTTCAGTAACCATCAGTCTCTGGATAATCAGACTGACAAGATACAATAACCCACCACAAAAATTTGAATCATTCTTATCAAAATGGGACTAAATTAATGGTGCTTTGACTCATTTCTGGAGCTGAGAATTGTTACTTAATAATAGATATGCTCATTGCTAAGGCTTTTTTTACAAAAAATATGATGATTTCAGGGACTCACCTTGTTATATCTAGGATGCTTGTTGTGCTTTCAGATTCAGACAAATAATCACAGATCAAAGTGTGACTGCTTCTTGGCCACCAGAATCAGAGAATTGAATCTGAAAGGTTTAACGCACTCAAAGCATCCAGCTCCAAAAAACTCATGCCATTCCCCAAGGGTCTTCATCCAACTCTGGAGCTAAGCAACATACTGATTTTGGAATAGCACAACCCAATTAAGATTTGAAAATTAGCATAAAAGTTTCAATTCCTTTTGATTAATTTTTTCTTGGTGAAGAATTCATCTTTTACCAGAGGCTATTAACTCATAAATTTCTGCAACATTAACCCAATGACAGGATTTCAAAATCATGGCACTTCCCTGAGTACTATTACAGCCAGTCTCCTATTCTTAACTGAGGGTCAGTGTTGAAGCTAAATCAGAGAAGAAACAAGAGCTATCATATTTGTGATTAATTTAATACCTGTGAGGAACATCAGTGCTCTGGAGTTTTGAGGTTCACAACTGTTTTGGAAATTGTGTTCTTTCTAGGCAACTTGCCGCCACTAAGAGCTCTGTCAGACCAGAAGTTCCTCATCATTCATTTCACTGATGAGATGCTTTGGGATGAATCATGCATTGCTAGAGTTCATTCTGAGGTTTGTGTTGTATGCATCCCCGTGTGAAACATCCAGTTCTACCATGAAAAATTAGTCTGGTGCAGAGACATAGAGGTGACAAGCAGCTATATCACTTGAGAAAGAAAGAACGGAAATCTTTTAAGTTGGGTAGTTGGCATATCACTTTGAGAAGACTTTACACATGGAAAACATCTGTCAAAGCTACTAAACCCCAGGTGCTCCAGTTTCCCCACTGGAATCAGTGGTGATGCACCACTAGACCAATATCTTATACTTTTAAAATCTTTTTATTAAAATGGTACAGGCAAAACCAGTTAATAAACGTTCTGGAATTCAGAAGAATTGTGGCTTTTAGTATATTAACCTCCAGGAACAGGAGAGGTAATGGACGTGACCCATCCCCAAGATCAAGATTTAATTAGGATTCCTTACCTCAAACTAACAGGTGTTTAAATCTTTCTATCTGACAACAAAAGGGCTTCATGCAGGGCTGTCCAAAGAAAGGCTCACCATGTGCTTGTGTCATCCTCTATGAGAAAATCTTGTGTGACAAACAGACCAGAGTTTTGTAGCTGCTCCATCCCTGGAAACATTGAAGGTATCGGTGGATGGGGCTCTGAGCAACCTGATCTACTTGAAAATGTCCCTGCTCATTGCAAGTGGGTTGCATTAGCTAACCTTTAAAGGTTCCTTCCAACCCAATTTTTTCTATGATTAAAAACAAGTCCTGAAGGATGTATGAACAACTTTAATCTTCAATAGTGGTGGGTGGGTCCCTTCGAGCAGTCACAGTTCAACATCACACATATTTCTAGTGTCTTGTGTATTTTTTTAAGAACCTAGTAGCAGCTTAAAAAAATAAGGAGCTTGTAAGTGAAACTTGCAGCCTTTTCCCACATTGGTCAGGCAGTCCATGGACCAGTGTGTAATGGAATGTTTTGGGTAGAAAAAAACATATTTTCCATTTCAAGTATGTGTGATATCACCTCTACAACTTGGAAATATTATGAGTATTGTAGTAAATTTTGCCACAGACAGAAGTAAACTTTATTTCTACTAACACCCATGATGCCGTGTTACCAAGCTGTGCATATGGTTAAATAGAAAACCTGGCAGCTGTCAATAGCCAAATGTCCTTCCTCCTCGGCTCCTCCTCATTCCCCTCTCTCACAGCAAAGGACAAATGAGGATGGGGCCAGAGTGTCCCTCTTGTCACAGATTGCACTGATTCAGCCATGGCACAAAGCCAAGGCCTCACCCTGTACCTTGATTTTCACAGCCACTCTCTGTTTCAGAAGTGACTGGAAATAAACAGCCTCACCAAAGAGAGACCCTGTGCATGTGGAGGGGCAGACTGATGGTGTCCCTTTGCATAGCAATGGTGTTTATACTCAGGGTAAGGAATGCCCAGCTTCCCCAGTGACAGTGTGCAGACACCATCCTTCAGTCATGTGCTCACTCAGCACCAGCAGCAATGTAGATGTTTCCTGAGCACCGTCCAAGCTTCACTGCACTTGTTGCGAGTGGGAACTTTTTCCAGGTTATCATCCCTGTCCCTCACCCCACCCTTGGACCAATGAGCCCAGGGTTGGCCAGATCCTGTTGTGAGCTGCTGACAGCCTCATCAGCACCATGATACCCGTGGATATCACCCACTCTCGGGTACATGTTTCCCTTCTCCAACAAGCTATATGCCTCAGTAAGATGTTGCAGAAGGCTTCACCCAAAGCTGCCATATAGGAACAGCACTTGTGGGGTGCTGGTCCTCTCACTAAATGTCCTCCTTTCCCCTAGGCAGAGACAGGCTGAGAAGTGCATATTGCTTGGTGACAGCAATTTAACACCGTTTCTGCCAGGGCTGACAGCTTCAATACCTTAGCCAGGAGGTGACAACTTGGGAAGCCCCCATAAATCATACTATCTCAGTCTACCTGATCCAAGAAGCTTCCAAGTGCCCAAAGGCAGGGAAGAGAAGAAAGTCATCATCTAAACTGCAGGTAAGCAAGTTTGTTTGTATGGCCTCATACTCTTAAGCAAGATGTGGCCTAAGAAACAAATGCTGGAAAGTGCTGGTGAGAGGGAGTAATAAAAACGTTGGTAAACAGAACCACTGTGGCACAGCATATATGTTATTGTTTGGTACATTTCTCCTGCTGCTTCTTCTCATCATGCGCAATCATAATAGGACACACTCTTCCCACTTGAATTAATCAACAGTTGCACTGACTGCAAGTAGAGCTCAGGAGAAGCACACACTCTAAAATATGTCCTTATTAACCTCTGTAATTCTCTCTGTTCGTGTTAAAGGTGATGGCAAATTAATATGTATTATTCTTTTCTATGTAATATTTTTCTTTACATACCATTTCAGTTTCTGTTTCCATCTGTTCTACCAGCAGAGAGGAGAAAATAAGACAGCAATTCTGCCCTTCACTTTGCAAGAAAAAGGATAGAAGTCAGAGATCTGTGGGAATAGTGAAAAGCCATATTTATAAAAAAGTCACTTCCTTTATCTTGATTTTTACTAAATAGATTTATTAGAAATACAAGTGAGTACTCACAAGGGCACTGTCAATTTAAAAATCACTGCGTCTCTGCCTGGAAACTACTTACTGTCCCTTGCTACAAATAAAGCTGTAACTCAGTATAAATGAAAGCAAAGGAGGAGCAAAAATCTGTTATTTTTTGCTTTTGCGTCCCCCACCCCAGTTTGTGCATTCATGCAGCCCTCTCTATCTCTTGGCAGCCATCTATTGCCTCTTTGTATTGCCTCTTCAGAGGTTTGTTGTACAGTTGCAGCAGAGGGGAAAATGCTTTCATTTAAAAAAAAAAAAAAAAAGAAGATCAGGGGGTACAAAGAAAACCCTTCCCACACTCATAAGCCAACTGAGTATAAATTGAAAGCTAAAACGTAAATGAAAAGACCATAATTGTTTGTCTTGCTATGATTTCTAGTAGTGAGTTCGTTGCTTGTCATTTGTTGCTGTGCACCTTCATCACCTGGTTTTTGTTAATTACTGATGCACGCGCACTTCCAGAGAGGGCGAGGGCGAGGTGGCTGTTGAGGAGGGGCAGCAGTGCCCCCGGGCCGGGGGTGGCTGAGTGCCCCGGTGATGCGGGCTGCCCCATGCCCTGCTCCCAGCCACAGCTGTCCAAACACGTGGGTCTGCTGCCCAGCCACGGGCTGGCTCCAAGTGTCATAAAAGTTATGAATAATATGTTCTTGTTCCCTGCCTTCTGGTGTTTGACCCTTTGCCCCTCTCTGCAGGGAGGTCCCCAGCTGGAGCACCCTGCCTCTTTTGCCCTCTTGGGGTGGGAGAACACGTTTCCATACCTCTCCTGGTGGCTAGGAGCACCAGAGGGGAGTCCTTCCCTTCCAAGGCTTGCAGCAGCAGACCAATAGAGATCTTGCAGGAGCAAAGAAAACCCTGATTAATCCTCTCTACCCCGAGCACTCTGCTATTTCTATTTGACTTCTCTTGAGCTTGGGGAACAGGCCTTCAGGAGTAAAGTATAAAAATCAGGAAACGGTTATTACTGCAGCATATTGCTTCCAGCATCCAGGTTGTAACAGAAATGCTGGAAGAGCCCCTTTTGTGGCCCTAAGGAGCAATTTTGAAGTGCCTTATAATAAGTATGCTTTCCAAATCTCCTGTAAGCTTAGCTTCCAGTTATGCTATAAGACTTGTCTGAATTCAAATTATTATTATTATATTAAGGGAAAAAAAAAAAAGACAAATATTTGATGAACCCATAATAAGTTCAGGATGGATGGATACTAAGAGCAGAATAGTCTATTCTTAGAATTATGTAAATGGGATTTAAATAGAGTTTCTCGCAGAGGTTGTGCAGAGAGATAATGGGAGGATTACATCTCTAATGTACCAGTCTGGATGAGTTCTTTCTCTGAAGATTGATTTATTTTTTTTTCCCAATGTAACAAGAAAAAGAAAAAAAAAAAGTTGGACCTTATTTTAATCGAATGTTAAGTTTATTCAGGTTAGTTTTCAAATATCGAAAAGTTGCTTTGGAGGGATGTTGCACTAGAGTCAGATTCCAGAAAACCAAACCACAACTTCCAACCTGTGCATCAGTTTTCTGGGCTGTTGGTGAGGCAAACATAAAGCCCCATCCTCTTCCAGCAAGTACCATAAGTGTTGCTTTTTGGAACAAGTCCTCCATGCCCTGAAGGATTCTCTAGGGAAAGGGTAGCAAACAAGCAGGTTCACACACTTCCACATGTACAATGAGGTCAGCAGTGTGATGCTGAGGAGCAGTGCCCACCTATGGGATTTTGAACCAAAATGCTTTGCTCTTTATACTACTCTTGTTCCTGCTACTGGCTACTTGGCCTTTGTCCCCTTCTATGGGCCCTGTGCTGGATGCACATGCCTATCCCAGTGCTGTAATGCAAAAAGGCCCCCTCTTACAGCCTTGCAAGCAAATCTGCAAGCTCTGTAGAGTTGGGTCCTCATGGGTTATCCAAAATGGACTGTATGTATGCTCTCCATATTGCTTAAAAACCTTCTATGAAGCAGCAGACCCCAGGGAGCATTGTTGGCCAGCAATCCACCATTCATTTCTCCTGCCCCACCGGCCTATTTATGAGGTGGTGTGTGATTTGATGGTACTGTTTCCACATGTAATGCTGATGTCATGTGTTTTAGATTTTAAATGCCAGTTTCATTTTGTAGTGCATAATAATTTGTTTCTTTGGCAGTCCATAAAGAATTGCACTGAGTCTTGGCATGCCTGGCTGCAACAATGTGGAAGGGAAAGCAGGAGGACTAAATGTGCACTAGGAGTTGTACCAGGAGTGGTGCAGTTTATGTTCTCTGCCAAAAACATCATCTGACATCAAGATACATCTATGCATGCCTGGAGCACTTGCTGCACCAAGTACTTTGCCAGCAATGATGAACAAACTCCTGCAGTATCTGGGCAATGCATGTTTGATGTTAAGATCCACCCAGCAAGGTCTGATGTAAAGGTGGGAAAGTGATGCAAAGCATCCTGCTAAGGTTACAAAACCCTTACGTGCAAGAGGGAACTCACCTGGCACAGCTCCCACAGCTTCACTAGAACTGTACTTCTTCTCCCAGGTACAGGCATCATCAGATTTTGGCCATATCTCCTCTAAACACTGTTCTGATTAGAGGCAGCTCGCACCTTCAAGCCTCTATTCGATTTTTTTTCTTATATTAGAGTCCTGGGTGTAATCCAGTTATCAAACCTCTGACCTAGTTTTGAGCTAGTTTCCAGTGCAGAATGAGAGGGGTCCATTTGGGACACAGATGCTTGAAGAAGGAGACAAGTTGGATAAAGAAACAGAAAATCAATCATTGTTTACCTAAAACACTGATAAACAGAACTTACATCTGTAATGGAATAATAACAGGAATAATAACAAGACATGAAATACCCACTACAGTAAATAAAAGTATTGGCCTCAGATACACACATATATGAAAGTTCATGTGCATTTACATAGGAAAAAAAGTTCTTCCAGTAATTTCTGCTGCTCACAGAGGTGCCTGTGCCTTGCTGGAGCTTCCCAAACACTGGGATGAACGCTGCTTGCCAGCAGGTGGGTGCTGGCACAGTTCCACAGTCATTTCTCCATCACTGTGCCAGAGCCATGTGAGCTCAGGACAGTATTTCTGAAAGAACTGTAACTTCAGAGTGCTGTAAGAAAAATTATTCAAAGGGGGATCATTTTTCTGGCCGTAACAGTGTAAAGAGCACCCTACTAGTGCACTACTAGCAGTAAACATGCTGGACCTACATCACGTGGGCCTGGACTCTCTCCTGTCTTTGCTATCTGTTCCGCCCAGATGAAATAATCTATCCATGTGAAAGCGCACCCTGCCTGCACAGGCTGCGTATGAGTTGTCTTTACTATCTCAGCTCCATCAGTCTGGGGTAAGACTTTCCTACCTAACCGTGCTGGCAAAGACTAGCTGTGGCTGAAGGTGACATCTGTTTTTTAGTGGCATCTACTTAGCATAGTATTGTAAGTACAGTGCATTACACTGCACTATACTGCTGTGTTTTGTTATTACATTTCCATGAATACAGCTGTATCCAAATTAAAGCTCCTGCTGATGTCCTAATAGCTCATCCTAGCATCCAAGTCTGATTCAGAAAAACTGTGCAGACAAATTCTAAGGAAAAGCTGAGAGAGAAAAATTAATCACCCTGAAAACTGACAAGAGGAAGAGGAATTCTTAGAGGAATTATTTGCACAGCCTGGTTACTGAAATAGACCCGTCTATTGCTCCCCGTGCAAGCTCCCGTGGATCTGGATGCTTCATGGGATGACTCACGTAGGCACACAGCTGTCACTGCTGCCTGCAGACAGCATCCACCTTCCCCAGGGACTGGCAGAACAGGACGGCCATCCCAAAGTCAGTCCCCATCCAGAAGTGTGCTAGTCCATGGCAGGCTTTGATCCCAGACTCATGTACACTTTGGAACCAATTCTGCATCATGGGCTGACGAACCCAACAAGACCCTGCATGGGCTGCATCAAGTGCTCCCATAAACTTGAATTTACTTGCCAGTGAGGTTATCCGCTGCCAGGCTGCAAAGAGCTGCCTGCTGCTAGCTGCAAGGTTAAGAGCTCTTCAAGTAGGGGCACGGGGCAAAATCACAGCGTGTCAGGTCAAGCCAGTACTGATTGCTGCATATTGCTGTATTCTGACTTTAATTTCCCACTCCTCTCTATGCCCTTGTTTGCTCTCTGGCCTGAAGTGGCTTTCCCTACTGATGACAAATGAAGGGAAAGCCAATACCATCTTTAAATGGACAGACATAGAGAAGAAGAGCCTTAAGGAAACCAGAGGTTTCTTTAGGACTGGCACAGCAAAAGAGGTCCAGAGTAACTGTTCTGGTTGTACTATGACAATATTGATCTGTGAGACAGTTTGAAAAAAGTGGGAGAGCAGAGATGAGATGGGAAGACCCCAGCCCCTTTTCAGCTCCGAAGGGGTCTGTCCACATTTCTTTTCATCATGTTTGTCTGTAGGTATAAAAAAAGAGATACTTTCTTCCAATATATCCTGCCCTGCACTCTGAGGCTCCCCTGGTAATTATTTTCTCAGCCGAAGGACTCTAATACCACAGTGTAATAAGCACAGCACACATGCCTTGGCAGGTTGACTAGATAAGGTTATATGCAGTATGACAGAGTTTTAAAATTATTACTGACCTGGCCAAAAGCTCAGTAAGAACTGAACATCTTGTTCTCATGACATATTGAACATCTTCTCCAGACCAGAGAACTCTGAATAAATTTGTGTAGGCAGTAATCACTTAGATGTACTTTGGACTCCCCACTCTGCCACTGCTCCTTAGAAGAGTCCCAGGGGAATGCATTTGTGATACACTGACTTCAGATTTCCCCTGCCAGAAAATGTTAATCAAAACAGGGAAGTTAAAGATCTCCATCACCCAGCACTGGAGATGTCAAGTCCACCACAGATGGGTCAGGACAAAACCAACACACATCACACACGTTAATGAATTGCAAGAAAAAGATGTTTTTCAAATATGATTGCCATTCACAAATACTTAAAGAATTAGAGTAGAAATTTCAACAGACAGTCTGCTTTGGTTTCCAAGTGATGGAAGGAATTGTCTTATGGCTGTACTATGTATTAATCTTGCCCAAGCTCCTGATGTATTTTGCAGAATTTCAGCTTTCCATTACCTTAAACTAAATGTCTTCTTTGTTAATTCAGTTATTCCTTTGGAGATGAGCCTTGAGTCACTGAAATAGATGTGACCTGCATGTAGATATCTGTTAATCCTGCACAGCCTGGAAAAACAGCTCTGACTAGTAGAACTTCAGAACAAGTAAAGAGATTATCGCTCCAAAATGGTAGGAAAGAAACATAGTGGCACTGTTGGCAAAGAGACTCAAAGAACAATAAATAATTTGGCGGGTTTTTTTTTTTTCTGTTAAGAGCATACATGTGTTTTGGTGCAATTCTGGGGAAGATTTAAACTGAAGACACTACCGCACCTTATGTCTCATATAATCTTTCCAGTTCTGCAATTTTTAATCAAATGAAACATACTTATTTACTTAGGTAGTCATATTTATTACCCACAACTGCAATGATCCCAGCAGAGAAGAAAGGTGCATTAGGGATCCTGGAAACATTGCTTTCTGGATCACATAAGGTATTTTTTAGATGCATATTCTCTGAGTATCTGTGGGCTCTGCCTCCTGCTAGTTCATCCCACTTGCTCTAGGAGAGCTTCCACTGCTCTCAATATATCCTTCTGACCTGTTCGTTTAAATATTTCCAGCAGTGCGTACAAGCCAGTGCCACCCCAGGCAACCTATTCTGCTGATCACTGCCTGTGCCATTAGAAACTGGCTCTGCACATCTAGCCCAAACTGCCCCAAGGACATTCAAGGCATCAGGACTTCTTGTCCCATCTCCTTTCAGCCTGAGAAGCTTCTACCAAGCAAAATGGTCACGGCATTTCCCCACACTGTCCTGCCTGAGAGCAAACAGAGGTGCAAGTTTTGGTAGGGTGGCTGCAATGTACTGTTTCTCTCCACTGAAGCCCAACCAGTCAGCACAGTCTGCTGTCCACAGTGGTGTCACTGCTCTGTCCTGCTCGTCACAGCTCCTTCACAAAGCCCTGTGCAACTGGGGAGTGCAATAAAAAAAGGCGATCAGGGTCCTCCTTCTCCATCAGTTGTATCATATGAGCTGCTGCAAAACCAGTCTCTGCAGTGACCCTGAGAAACTGTAGCCATCAGGAACAAGGGGGCAGGGCATAATTTCAGGTGTGGTCCTGCAGCTTCAAAGAAAAGTGTGAAGGAAGAATGTTCAAAGAAATACGTGAACTATTAAGACTTAAAAAATAGGTGAACCCCAACTCAGCTCCAAAAAACTAGAGGGTTAGATAAAATTCAATTAGTTCTTCATGTGCCCCAGGAAAGCACACCAGTAAAACAGACCTCCTGAGCTGGACAAAAGCAGCGGCTCCTTTCCTCTAAATCTGGCTGCAGAGGCTGCGTACAGCATTTGGCCAGGGCAAGCGCTGGTCATCGTGGTTTTATCAACAGCTGGAAGTAGTTTGTACACAGAAGATTCATCACCCCTTTGCCGTGGCAGCATATCATAAAATGTGAAGTTAAAAGGAATGTAATCTCATGTCTCATCAAAGAAGAAATTTGTTGTGTGTTGGCTTTTCTTTTTTTTTTTTTTTTTTAAAGACAAAAGGAAAAATTATCCCTTAGAATCTTTCTGGCCCAAACCAACCTCAGCTGGGAAAGTCTGACACTATTTATGGCTCAGTACCTTGGTGTGACCATACTGAAAACTTTTGCAGTGATTTCTGTCCTGGAGCCCCTCGTTCTCTGCTTACTGCAAATATTAACTCTTTAGGGCTTGTAGTATCTTTGTCTGAGCTAAACACAGCGAGGGAGATTTGTGAACTGACAAAAAGTTAGCTGTCTTTTTAGTAAAGGCAACTTAAAGACACTTAATGAATTAATATTGAGTTAATAATTTAAATATAAATTTCCAAGCTGACCACGTAGTGCTGGAGGGAGCGAGGCCTCTCCCAAGGGCAAACTCTCTGCCTCTGGTGGATATGAGAGGTCCTGGAGTACCACATCCATCACGGCAGGGCAAGGGGCATGAGATGTGCATTTTGGATTGCTAAGGATGTGACACCTTCATCGGAGACTGGGCATCTGAAGGAGCCCCTGATGCTTAGGCCCGTTTTGCATCACTATTTCATGCAAAGCTTCTTGAACACATCACTACCTCCCCCTGCCCTCAACTGCTGTTGCAGCTGAGTGTCTTTCATGTGGAATTAAGCATGAAAGGTTGGCAGACCTCTTGGAGTCCTGGGATATGTTCTCTGCCTGGGATCCCTCTTTTGACCATAGCCATTTGCTCTGTCATTGTTTTAGAAAGGGCTTGTTCTGATAAGACACGGGAATAATTGGGCGCAGGGGTAGATGGGTGGTGTTTGTATAGTAGGAAGGTGTTGCGGCTTCTTCCTAAAAGCAGAATAGCTTTTAATTCATATGATCTCCTTTAAAATGTATACCATAGCCAGATCTTTGGAATAAAATTGCTGTCTCCTGCTCTAGGCTGGGGCAGCTCAAGATATCTCTCACATCTAAGGATCTTCATTTCTCATGCTAAGTGAGAACAATACTGTAATCAAATATTTCTTCATGAACAAATAGCTCTGTTGTGAGCACAGCTGTGTCCTCCCCACTCCAGAAGGCCCTGGGGTCCCTCTCCAGGACCCTTGCTTTTCCCTGTTAGCAAGAGTGGAGAGTGCAGGCAGGTCTGGAGGTGCGGGTGTGCATGTGGACCACGCTGACCCTGATGGGGAGGGGATGCAGACAGTGCTGACAAAGCAACGTCACTTCTAACTGAATACCAGCACATGATTTATGACTAGACTGAATTTAGTGCTACCCATATAACTGAAATAAAACCCATGAAAGAGAATTGCAGCTTGAGTCAGTCGCCGTAAATCAACCAAATCCCAAATCTCCAGGATGTCGGGGGATGAAAAACACATATACTTGTAAGCACTCCTAGGCTCCTTGGAAAGCAGGTCTGCATTTAATTTGATTTGTCCAATTAATAAGCAGTACAGTACTATAGATACATATATATAATTTCGATTTTTACTCCCTTAAAGATGCCTTGTCTCCACTCTCTCCCCTATTCCCTGTTTTCTCTTTTCATATTCATAATATTTCTTTTTAAAATTTCTCCTAGCATTTCAGTTTCATGTTAGTAGGAAGTAACATTTAGCCCCCTGACCCAAATTGTCTCACAAATTAATATTGAATACATAACACTGCTCAGCTACATCAAGAAAGAAATCTGGCAAAGGCTGAAAAGTAGAATACTCCATGATGGATTAGACCAGAAAACGTAGACTTTCATAACTTGGGTGCCAACAATTACACCCTTAAATTCAAATTAATTTCATCATTCATAATAACAGTACTTATATTGATTTTCTGGGATGCTGTGTAATGGCCAGCTCCAAAGGAGCTTTTCTAGGTCACATATCCAGATGTTTAAATCTGAAATTGCAAGTTTGGTTTTAGGTCCCTGTTTTTCCCATGTCAGGAGTGGGTCACTGGTAAGCTACTAGATGTGTGGGTGGTTGAGTCCCAACCAGCAGTGGAGCTGGGATTCCACATCACCACTTCTGCCAGGATATACAGTCACCTTGCCAGTGCCCTCTGACTTCAGTCTTTCATTCAGCTCCCATCTAAAAATGAACATAGCCTTCCCACTCCCATTCCCCACAGCCGTGTCCCTGCCCGGGGAGTGGGCTGAGGAGACCCTGCAGGGCTGGGTCACAGCCCCCAGCCCCCTGACTGAAGGGCAGACTGTTTCTTCCATCCCTTTTTTAGACTGGTGCCACTGCTACCCCACATCTCTCTTCTGGGATACACCCACAGCACCAGCCACTGAGTTAAAAATACTTCCCTGCCCCTCATTATTCACCTCACCAGGTCAAGGCAGGACTTTGATCTAAACTGAAAGGCATTCCCAGGGATATGGTTACATGAATCACATTCTATAAAGGCTCCTTGCCATTAGACTTTATCTTTGCTTGGTAAGTTTTAACAACATGCACATGATGAGGGCACTCTGGGAATGAAGAAAGCCTGTAGTAGGACCCTGTTTGATTTAATAAACTTAAAAATCATAACCATTCCTTGGCTTCTTCCTTGGCTGTTTTCTGGTGAGAACATACCTACCCTGACGTTTGTTTTCACTCAAAGCAGCATATGCTTACCCAGCACACAAAAATTGTGTGGTCTGGGACAATCTCTCTGCTTCTGCAGCACTGTGTGCTCCTGTTCATGTTGTAGAATGGGAGAAACTAGTTCTTTTACTGTTTGGCATTTTGGCAACCACCTGTCCCTGTGGACTCTGGATGAAGGATTTTGCTGAATCCCCACGTTGTCCTTTGTTCAATATGGAGGATGTGTTTGTGGCCAACTGTGGGTGACTTCATCACCTCCAGCCTGTTTTGTGTGTGTCAGTTTGTATTAGACAAAAATATGATAGACCATCTTGCAGTAATTATTGTAACTGTGAATTCTTTAACCAATCATGTTTGTGAAACAAGGAAAGGGAAGATTTTTAAAATAGCTTATATAAAGTTTTGTGGTTATTAGAGCTGGAGGTTTGTTTCTTTTGGGTAAGTTCCTTAGGGCTTTATGCCACTTACTTAGGTCAGTTCTGTGCGAGGGTTTTGCCTAAGGTGTTTGGTATAAAGCCTGGTCTTTCAATGGTGGCAGCTGTGGGTGTGCCAAAGATCTTGGAAGAGCTGGTGTTCGTGGAGGGTTTGTTCACTTGTGGTTTGGGTTTGGGATTTGGTTTTGGTTGGGTTTTTTTTTTTATTGCTTTTTCTGCCATTCAAACAGCTTAGGGTTTATATTTTCTTGACTATTTTTGGACCAGATTAGTGAGTTGAGGAGGTACAATTAGTTTCCATAGAGAAAGTTACACTAACTGGATGTGGCTAGTCATCACCAGCACCCAGCTGTGGTTTATCTCAGCCAGAGGTTTTGCTCCACAGACTTCAGTGGCTAGCACTGGTTACATACAGGGAAGAAATAAAGACATACTAGCTCTGATTCTTGTTCCGCCAACACGGCTATAAATCTGAAGGCTCTCCATTAAAGTCAGCAGTGTTGTACAGGTATGAGAAGTGATTCACTGCAGCCAGCCGTGCTTACCTTGCTGTAACCCCAGCAGCTATTTTTCACACGAGTGTCATTGCTTTGCCCATTAAACCTTGCCGGGTGAATGGAGAGAAGTTTTTTGCTGAGAAGAGTGCTAATGAAGCACAGCTCTGCCAGCTTTCCCCATCACCCCAGGTGAGCAGAGCATCCCGCAGCACCTGCCTGGGGGCTGCCCTGCATCCCTGGTGCAGCTTTTCTGCAGGCAGCTCAGCTGCATGGGGCAGTGCTGAGGAAGCAGTGAAACAGGTACAGGAGGTACCAAACAGGCTGACAGGAGACCACCCTGAGCCACAGCAGCTGTCTGGCCCCTTGCTGCTATTAAGAATTAAATAAAGCAGCCCTGACGTGTAAGTAGAAGAAAATCCCTTTAAGGCCAAGACCAGCAATGAGCTCCCACTGCCCACCACTTGTCATGCACTGAGGATCTGAAGGCCACCAGTGCTATTTCTCCACTTCTCACTGCTTTTGCTTGCACTGGTCAAGTATTGTCCACACCAAGAGTGAACACATCACCCTGTGTCACCCCTGAATGCTTCCTACCTTCCACTTCACAGTCAGCTGCCTATGGGCAGGGTTCAAATCTCTCAGACTGCAGGGGGTCACTAAATATAGACTGTGAATATTTTGGAGGAATGAAATGAGCCTTGGGATGCAGGAGGCACGGTGGCATCTTGCCCTCTGATTACAGAAATCCTGACCAGAAAAATATTTTTCCAACTGGAATTCTTTAGTGAATTAACTTTACGCTTAATTACAGGCTGACGTGGGGTCATATTTTCTGGCAAATTTACTGTTTGCTGAAACTATGTTTTTAAATTAACCTATCACCACAATGCTGACAGATTGAAAGAAAAAAAAAAGGGAAAAAAAATCAGGGTCTGTCATTGACTTGCCATTCTTGACATACTGAGGGCAAGGTGTCGGGGACACCAGGTTTGTAAAATGCTAGAGAAGTCAAGAAGTTTTGGTCTGTATCAGGCTGATGACCATATGGTGAGCACTCAGCCAGCAGTCCCTTCTCCAGGACCTCTACGCCTCCAGCCCACAGGCCCCAGCAGAAGTAAAGAGGATGGAGGAATCAGAATTGGTACCTTTTTCCCTAAGCCAAAGAAGAGACCCTGGTAACATGGAAATGCAAACTCAAATGGTACATGTAGCTTCCAAGGCTGATACCTGTCTCAGAGTCAGAACATATAAACATCTTTTTATTTCGTTGCAGTCTACATGGGGAAATAATATACCTACTGAGACTGATGTAAAAAAAATTGATTTCAGGTAACTCTATGGGGCTGCATGTGAAGAACATTTCTCATCAAGAATAAAGCACCAGAATCTGCTCCTAAGTAAACATGCAATGCAAAATGAGTTGTAAGTCATTGAGAGGTGACAGAGCCTTTCAGTTTGGAGATGGGAGCCCTGACCAGCAAAGACCTAGAGACAGTCCAGCTCAGTACTCTGGCCCTCAGCTGCAGCACAGGAAAGTATTGCTTCCTGTTGCTTATTGGGTTTATTATCAAAATATTCTTTACATCTGTTAGGAAAAGACAGATAACTCCCTGCATTTTGCTATAAGGTTGCCCTTGCCCGGAGTCATCTCACCTACACTTAAACACTTAATTTGAACACCTGAAATTAGGTGTTTAGTCACTTTAGATGTCCTCTGTAGAAGTCATTCCTACACCTCTTTGATGTTGGTGAGGCAGCCGGAGTAAGAACCATTCCTGAGGGTGTCCCAGAAGGTCCCTGAACATCTTTTTTGGGTTTTCAGGAAGGTCTATCCTGTATCACTCTCTCCCTGGAGCACCTCTATGTCTCGCGACTTTTAGGATTGAATGGTGCATAGAGTGATTTTGCAAAC
Organism: Grallaria varia; assembly: GCA_013396735.1. Taxonomy (NCBI): domain Eukaryota; kingdom Metazoa; phylum Chordata; class Aves; order Passeriformes; family Formicariidae; genus Grallaria; species Grallaria varia. Next base: position 148,350 of record VWZG01002682.1, read on the forward strand.
TGCTCCCAGCTGTGGGGCTAGGTAGTGTTAAGTAGTGCATTAGTAAGGTCCAGAAAATTCTGTCCCCATCGTAAGCTGTTTCTTACCTGCTCCAGCTCATGAAGCAACATCTGAGGGCCCTTTCCAAACTGGAAGACATTGAGCAAGAACTAGGATTTACCCTAACCTGTGAGAAGGCTGCACCATCCCTCTGCAGCCCTGGGAAGAGGGAAAACAGGGCAGGGAGTGACAGCTACTTCTGCAAAGAAGTCAGCCAGACCCAAATATATGTTCTTTAAAGGCACTTTCTGCTTTTTATTGTGTTCACAGCCTGCTATCAGGCCTCCTGCTGAGGATATCTGAAATGCACAGTTGCAGTCGTTAGGCACATGTCATTTACAAGATGTGTTGTCCTTCTCTCTAGAGAACATCACGGCAACTCCTCTGCAATCTGGAGCCTTTGTGCCCGTGTCATACCGATACCACAAGACATAAACCACAGCTACTGGAGAGCCTGCACAGATTCCTTACAATATGTGTAATGGAAACAGGTGAAATTCAAACAGTACACTTAAGTACTTTTCTAGTCCCCATTAGGGTCTTGTAGCTCTCCTTTATTTAAAGAATAAATTTCTGACACTTAAAAGAAGGTAAACAACTGTGGTTGAAAGCTTTAACATAAAACAGCCTCAACTCTGCTCTTTCTCTTGAGGAAAATGTTCAAATCATTATTTAAAAGTCTTTGTTGAGAATATGGGAATGTTAAACATTATATTTGCTTTCTAAAAATGGATGAAAAGCACAAAATAGGATCCACATATACAAACATGAGGAAAATGCACAAATACACAAACACAGTTAAGAAACAACTGATGCAAGAAGTGTTTGGAAAGAAGTTAGCACCAGAGTCATCCAGAAAAGAACACTCCTCAAAATACTGAACTTTAGCTCCTTTAGCTAATATGGCACAACCAGCACAAGTTAGTGCATGTGAACAAACACAAGTGAAATCAAAATTATTTTAAGGTCATATTGTGTGATGGCCTTTGCTTAAAGTGGTATTCTATAAGAAGAGGATTGAAATAGTTATGAAACCCCTCGGATCCATTACAAATCCCAAAACTGTAGTAATTTCTTATATCCTTGTTTTGCTAAGACAGGGGACAGCTCCTGGGTGATTAATAAGGCTGATGATGTTCAACAGAAATTATTTTGCCTGTGTGATTTCCCCTGGTATTTCTGTATTGCTTACTGTGTGCTTGGAGACTGCAAGGAGGAGGTGGGTATTCCATCATTTTGTGCAAGGGGTAGGAAGTGTTAACAAAGCTGTCTTACTTTGGCTGTTTATCTCCCTCTTGTAAAAACAGCTACAGCCTCATCCTTCTGGCTGTATGCTGGAACCTGCCTTAGCGTCCAAGATTTATTCAAGAGTAACATCTGCTTGAATAAAAGAATGTAATGGGTTAACTGATGGCTCACAGTCCAGCCCTGCTGAAGCTGCTGGGATCACTGATGGATGGGACCCTAGCACCACCACACTCAGCTCCAAGGTCCTAAGAAAGTCGCGTCTGCAGCAAACAGACTTACAGGCATCCCTGAGCATCACAGAGTTAATGCACTCCTTCATCCAGACACTTAATTATTTCCATTTTCCAAGTCAGGCTGCACATGTTTAGTTTTGGTGATTTGTCAATTTAATTTTGGAGCTGAGGGCAGGAGGCAGGGTGGTGACAGCTGAGAGCATGCTGGCACAATCCCCAGCAGTGCAGAAGTGCTGGTGCAGTGGCGGGGAAGGAGGATCTCTCCCTGGCTCTCCGTCACGCTCCGGGGACACACTCCTGGTGCGCGGTGACAGGCTTTGTGGTTATGTTTTACACCCCCATGATGATGTTAAGCAGACTTGACATCAGTACAAAATGTTCCTGCGATACGGGATTTTTCAAGCTGTACCAGAGCTAGATCCTTATTTTCAAAGCCTGTTTTCAAAGTCTCTCCCTGAATGCAAGGGCGAATCTGACCACCTTGTTGTGTCAGATGTGTGGGAATTCACTGCACTGGGTGCATGTATCTTTCCCTCACAAGTTAGTTATCGTAGCTGCTGAGGAAACCAGAGATTGAGCCAAATACAAAGCAGAAATGATTCTTCCTACTGTGTTACTTGTTTTTTGACCACTAGTGAAAACAGACACCATTTAAAATTCCATAAAAGGCTGTGTCACCACACTCAAGTGGGGAAAGAAAAGTAAATAAAGGATGCATTTCTAGAAATGGGATTTGCCTTAAAAAAAAGCAGGATTGACAGCTCCTGTAGCATAGTCACAGTATTATATTTTGCTTTCTGTTGGCAGCATTTGCCAAGTGAAGCACAACAAACCCCTAGCAATTTCTGCATTGCTGAGAAGATGGAGACAGACACTACCAGTGAAACCATTTGCAATCCAGTTGAAAAACTAGAGGAACCATTTTCTATAGTAACTTCCTGGTAAAATCTTAAAACTTGTTTTCCTCTTCGCTGGAAGAACTCTTGCCTTTGTTCACCACCACCCACTCAAAGCAAAGTCCACTTCAAAGTTTCAGCAGGTTAGCCAGATGAGTTTTGAACCCTTCTGAGGACTGTTGTCGCAGTTGTCGCTGCCTTTCTGGGCCTCTGTTCTCATCTTTATCCTTGTTCAGAAGATTTTCTCTTGGTAAATCCAGTGGGGCTGGATCCCCATCACCTTCTTTTCCTTCAGATGCTGGATATGGCTTCCAGGAGGATTTGCTCCATGGTCTTCCCAGGACCTGCAGTGAGGCTGACCAGCCAGCAGCCTCCTCCCTGCCCTTCCTGATGTCAGGACTCATCATTGCCTTTCTCCAGCCTGTTTCTGGCATTGTCCATCTCATGAAGCCCATAGCCACTGCCCTGTGCTCTCTTTTTCTGATTAAGAACTCAGCTCTGCTGAAAAAAATCCTGTCCTTATGCTCTTAGAGAGCATTATCTGCTACAATGTATTCAGCCACACAGCACAGGGGCAGAGTGGATGTGGTGGGATTTTGTTTCTAATTCATTTTGCTTTGTCAGCAGTCACAGAGGAAAAATCAGCTGTCATGAATGTACCTGTTATCTTTCTGGGATGGAGCATCCACTGCTATTCTTAAGGAGCAGGTAAACTGTGCTCAAACTCTCAGTCCACCTCCATCAATCTTTGTAGTCAGTTTTTACACTGACATGGCTGTCACTTCAGGCACCAACTGGGACTCCCATTTTAGCATGCTTTCAAACCTTGAGAGAACTGCACCTGCATGTGTTAATGTGAGGCATATTTTGTTTCAATAATAAAAAAACAAACTTACCCATTTGGGTGCTAAAGTGGAACTAGATCCTGGTAGAAACTGCTCTGAAGGTGTCACACTGGAATTGCCCCCTTTGTGCTGGCCACGAACGTTTTGACTTCTCAGTGGGAGACACTACCAGCTGTAATTAAAATATATATGTGCAAGAATCTCCCACAGTCAGAGTGTCCCTCAAAAAGGAAGAACCTCTGTTCCTGTAACAGGTATCCTGCCCCAGCACTTTTCACCCACAAATCCTCAGAGTCAGTGGAGAACTTGTCCACTTCTGGGCTGGTGCCAAGTGGCCAGCCACAGGCCATGGGAACAGCCTCCAGAAAACTAGTCTTCATTCAGAGCAAAATCCTCACTGTGTTGCCACATTACATGTTGGGTTTGTGGTCATGTCCAGAGGGTAGTGGTCAACAGATCAATTTCCAGATGAAAATCGGTGACAAGTGGTGTCCCCCAGGGGTCCGTACTGGGACCAGACATTTTAATGACTTCATCAGTGACATAGACAGTGGGATCAAGCACACCTTCAGCAAATTTTCAGACAACCCCAAGCTGAGTGGTACAGTTGTCACACCTGAAGGATGGGGTGCCATCTAGAGGGACCTGACAAGCTTGAGAAGTGAGTCCATGAGAACCTCTTGAGGTTTAACAAAGCCAAGTTCGAGGTGCTGCACCTGGATCAGGGCAACCCTTGGTATCAATACAGGGAGAGGAATGAAGGGATTGAGAGAACTCCTGCACAGAAGGATACTCCTTGTAATTGCTTGCTGGGAAGTTTTATAACACAGTCGATGCTGGACAGCTTATGGGAGAAAGAAAATGCCCTGCTCCAAAAGCTTTCCAGCAAGTGAAAGCTGTAAAGCACCTTAATCTTCTTACGTCTTGTGTTGCCTTTTAAGGGCTATTCAAAGCCCACAATCAAGGAGCTGATTTTTATCTGAGGAGCTGGCACAACCACACTGGCTGGAGTGACATGAGCTTTCTTTGGCCTTGTGAGCTTCAGAAGAAAATAGCTTTTCCCAACAGCCCTGTCTGTCATCTGCCCAGTCCTGCTGTGATATGAGACAGTACGCACAGAACCATCTTTGTAGTGCCAGAGAAATCATTGTTAGTTTCCCTGCTGACATTTCGGGACGTGACACCTTCACAGGGTGGATCACCATGGGGTTTCCCATGGAGCTGCAGGGGTTGCTTTGTTTCAGCCAAAGCACCACCGAAGTAGAGTAATAAACCCTGACTCCAGCAGGGCTGGGCAAGGCTTTAATCAGCCATTTATCCAGCTTATTAAAGCAACTACGAGTAGCAGCAGATTTGCTGCATCCCCCCTCCATGTGAGCAATGTGCATTTCCCAAGCCCCCAAGAGCTTGGCAGCCACAGCAATGCTCCCTTGCACTACGGAAACCAGAGGGCTGGTACAGAGCCTGTGCACCATCTTGGTAGCATATAAACACTATTCTAAGATAAAGCACAACACACAGAGCTTGCTCTGGCACACGGCTGTGCAAAACCGGTTTGAAGCTGGGGAGTAGCTCTGGATGCATTAGATGTAGGGATTGACAGAAGGGGAGCCAGGACATTGATTTAAATGGAGAAAGATGGCCTACATGAAGGTTGGCTTTGAAAAATCTCTCTGCTTATTTGCACTCCTCTGATATTTCCTGTCCTTCCCCAAGTGCAGGGTAAATTAGTCATTCAGATTCTATGAGTTATTTGAGCAAGATTAAAAAATAAATGACAACTTGTCTCCTTCTATGAGGCTGAGTTATTTGAGAAGCAGTGCTGTTTGTGTCTGGCATAAGCCTTGCCGTGGGAAATTATGGAGGAGGAGAGAGGAGAAATTATTGACCAAAATTAAAAAATTCCTAAGTTCATCACACTGGAGGTTCCTGGGGATGTATCAGGGCTTCCAGCCTGTGGAGAATGGATGAACCTCACCAGATGAAAATCAGGAATGACACGACTAAGTCACATATAAAACCAGCAACAAGGTCTTTATTTTGAGTAACCCCTCTTTCTAAACCCTCAGGTTAACAGCAAAAACAGAATAGTGCAGATTTCAGGGGTGACAAATAGAACATCAGTTTGAGCCACCTCAGAATGTAGGAAAGCTTAACTGAGCTCTCTGGTGCTTACATGTAGTTTTCCTCACTCCCAAGCACAAACCATTTGGCTTAAAGAGAAGAACAGAAAAACAAAACAAAACATCAAAGTAGATAGTCCAACAAGGTGCTAATAACTTTAAAGGAACTTTTTCACTGTGTGTCTTCTCAGCTACAGCTAAAGGAGTGCATGGGCCAGATGCTGTAAATAGGAGTTATGCATTACTCAGATTTGATCCAGGCTGTACGAACCTCCCTGCACACTTACCCCAGTATGTCCCTCTGACACCCCTCCAGTAAGCCCCTAAGAGACCAAAAGCATCAGTGGCATGGCACAGCAGTGCATGACACCTTTTTGCAGACATCTTCCAAAATCCAGTGATTCTGTGCTCACTGCTGCTGAGATGGCAGGAGTTCCTGCAAACAGATGTTGTAATCCAGCACAACACAAATATTGGCACAAGATCGGAGAACTTCTTCATGTTTATTTATCACAGACTGCAGTGAAATCTTTCCCAATGGGTCCTGCCAGCCCCAAGCCAGTGTGCACTAGATGGGTTGCTGGCCTTGTGCTTGTGTGTACAACCCTCCATCTCCTCAGTCACAGCTTCTAGCTGAGATCCTTCTCAAGGAGCACAGGATGAGCATATCCCAGGTGCTTATCAGAAGCCAGAAACATTGTTGGGGACAGCTCTGAGTGAGTACCATGCCAGAGCGTGCCCTAAATATGGGTGGGTGCTCAGACCTCTTCTCCAACCTCTTTGTTTTAGTGTTTTAGCTCTATTAATCCATCTTGGGAATGGTACTCTGGAGAATTCAGTTAAGAAATGTGCTTACCCAGGAAATGCAAGTGCCATTCATCATGCCAGCCATGACTGTGATTGCCAGCATCCTTCCTGCTTGCTGTGGCTACCCTGGTCATATCCTTTTCCACATTTCTGAGTTTTCTGAGGCATGGTGTGTCTTCTTACATGACTTAGGTATCTTCTTACATCATCTTCCCAAGTCTTCTCCATGCAAAGTTAAAGAGTAATTTTCTTTTTCAAACTATAGACAGACTTCAACTGTAAAGATGGTCAGGAAAAAAGAAAAAAGAGTGCTTCATTTTGTGGGAGCAGCTCGATTTCTCTCATCTGTCAAAAAGAAATTGCATTTCACATGCATACAGTTTGTTTGACACAGAATTATCAGGTTTTGCCTTGCCTTTATTTTCTTCCTATACAATTTGCTTCAGATTCTGACAGAACGTTTTCAGGATAAGAACATTTTCAGATGCAGAAAACAAAATCTGTACATTTAAAAAAAGTAGTTTTAAGTGCCAACATCTTTTTAATAGTGTAGCAAAAACGTATTCCAAATTCACTCATCCTACTTTGCAAATCTTGTGCAGTCAAATAACTGGCAGCTGTTGAACCAACTATTTCCCGTTTCAAAAAAAACCCCCAAAATTTATTTATAAAAGACAATGTCCAGTCAGGCATTCTTCCCTTCCTGTTCCACAGGTGCCTGTTTAAATAAAACCTCCTTGCATTAGTCTTCTGTGGAGTCCTCTCTGCTCTGCTCAAGGTTTAATTACAGCTCTGTCAGAAGTGAGACATGGTAAATAACAACACACAGTGGATCTGGGTACTGGGGTTTATTTAGAGCTTACCTATTTCGAGCTCTTGTCCTCTGTCATTATCTCCTGCACTCACTTCTCTCCTTCCTCCCAGGCCTCCATGTCCCTCCCACAGGCAGGCAGTAGCTGCCTGGGATGCTCAGCAGAAAACCAGCTCAGGTCCTCCTGGTCTTGAGTGTCAGTGGCCAAGGAACCCAGGCACCCACAGCACTCATCTCTACACATCTGCCTGATCTCCAGGATCTTCCCCCCACTCACAGGATCTTCCCTCCAATCTTCTTCTTTCGAGATCACATCTTAATGGGGACCCTCCTATTTTGGGGCTAGCTCTTCTCTCCAGAACTCCAAGACCCCGGTTTTTCCAACTAAATGTCCATGCATATGATCACTCTCCTACCTGGTGGCTCTGTCTCGTGACTCTTTATTGACTAGAATATTCAGGTTGTGCTGCTTTTCTATAGCTCTTGTCTTATCAGTTTGCAAGCAGATCATCACAATCACAGCTAGCAAGTAATAAGTTTCTGCTTCAGTATTAAAAATTCAATCTTGGACAGTCACATGCTCACACATACACACCCAATGATCTGCTACCTGTTAGTGTTCATAGCTTAAGCTATTTTTTTCACCTACAACGACTTTCAATAGCATGTTCTTCCAGAGAATGAAAATTAGCTACAATTACATTTGTTCACTTTAATGTTATTCCCTCTGATGAAATCGATCCTCCCAACTTCTGACATTTTCTGTGGATGCTACACACACTGATATGTCAAGTACCAATGTAAGCAAGTTGCAAAAGCAACACTTTCAAAAACAAACACTTTTTGTGTTAGAAAATAAGTTACACGAGTTTCCATTCCAATGTTAATCTGCAGCAGATTGTATGAGGAGGTAGCTGAGGCACTACACTGAAGGAAAATGTATGGAAAATATGTAGGAAAAATCATGGATTTATGCTTTTGACATACTTTCCCAAGAGCATCAGTCTGCATGAGCCTCTTAAGTGCAAGGTTTTAAGACGAACAGAGTTCAGGAGTGCTGAGACATTTAAGATAACTTGAGAGAAGATGCTGCAGTTGATGCAAGAGGTAAGGACCCCCTACTATAACGCATATAAGAAATGGAAGCTATTAGTAATGCTTGTCTGAGAGAAGCTCAGCTCTTATCAGCTGTCTGTGGCAGTAGGTTTGGAAATTACATCCACCTCTCAAGTCAAGGAAGCCAGAAAAATCAGTCATGGCTACAACAAGCACAGTTAGAGTCTGGGGTGAAATCAAGAAAGTGGAAAACAGTTGCCCTGCCAGATCCTGGGTGCAGGGCTTATTGTCAGGCAGATACTGAGAAAAGCTGGCAGATGGTGCTATCCAAATGAAGGAGCAATTTTCATTTGTTAAATTCAGCTTGTTTCCCAGCAATTGAATACTTTCCCACTCACCCAGTATGAGGTTCATTCCCTTTCTTTCAGGGATGCTTGTTGCACACGGTGCTAGGGATCTTGTTGCACTGCCAAGTTGCCTGTTCAGCTTCGCTGTGGCTGTTACACTGCATGCCCAGTCACATGCTAAGACCCAACATGATGGCACTTGTGAAACATGCTCATAAAAACAAAGGGATTCATTAGAGGATGCAGAGGCGTGAGAACAGAAACCCTCTCTTTGGGTTTAAAAAAGGACCTGACTGATCCTGAAAGCATCAGCCAAGCCTTTATTACTTCAGGATCAGCATCTCCCAGGACAAAAGACAAAATGTAAGATCTTCATCTTTTGTAAGACAAAATGCATCTTGAATATTCTTCCTGTCTCTTGTGCATATAGACAGATGTGATCTCTGGTTTTATGAGGCTATAGGCCATTATTGGTATTTTGCCAGGCAGGCTTATTAATTATTAGAGGGACATTCAGTCAATGTCTTTTTTTCCTGACATTTCAGTCTTTTCCAAGCACAGAACCTCAGTCCACAGCCCTAAGGGTACAGTAGCTCTGCTCTGAACATATAGTCAGTAATGCCAGCCCTGATATCTCTGTAGAGCCATATACAAGGTGGGAGTGCAGCACGTGTGCATGCATTGGAAGATATGGATGTGGTCATGTATGCTAGAGGAGGACCAAAAACATCCAGGGTCTGACATAAAAAAGAATATGCTCTGGGCTTTAGTTGTTGTTGAAAATTATTTTTGTTTAATAACATTTTATATTTCAAGTACAATTCAGATGGAAACATTCACAATCTTCTATAGTGGTGATTCAGGTGAGAATTAGTTTTTTACGACTGTGGAAATACTTGTTTTATTACTCTCTTAATGAACTAGAGTATATGTCACACGAATTCTCACATACATCATCCTGTCCATGGGCAAAAATGTGAACTTTGAATTTCTACCAGGGACACTTCTAGCAGAAATTAGAGGCTTAAATTTTTCCAGCTGTCTTTGCAATTCTTCAGTTCATTGAAGTTTGAAACCTTCTAAAAAATTACAGTCCAGCCAAGGTCAGTTGTAACAAAGCATGTTATGTTTGACCTGTGCAGTGCTCATTGCAAAGTACTCCATTTTATGTTAGTCTTTCCCACAAAGCATTTAAAGGTGAAATTGTGCCCTTAATTTTAGTTCTCTTGATATATATTTTATAATGGCCTATGTACAACAGTACTTGTCTGTATCTGCATTTATAAAGAATAATATTTAAGCGCATATAACGGTAGGAAAAAAAAGTTTTAGGCTAAAAATAATTGTTGTTTTATGTAAAATGTCTCCCATGACTTTAAGGGCAGTTAAATTTAATCCTGGTTCATAGACAGATGTTAGCTTGGGTCTGTGGTTAGAGAAGGGCTATAACGTAAGAAGACGCCTCCCATAGACCAGCTGGGCAAACCAAGTGTGCTGATGGCTGCTACAGAATGGTGAGAGGAAATTCTTTGCTGCATGTGACAAGCTTTAGCCAGACTAGAAAGCCCAGGAGATTCCACCACCCCAGAGGTTTTCTGCTGGATGCACCAACCTAATGCAACCCTTATAGAGGCAGGCATGGAACCTAGTTGGAGAGACTTTCACAAAGCCATTTCTCTCTGTGATAGCCAACACAAGAAAACTGAAACACGCAGTGCTTGCTCTGGATGCTGCACACAGGGCAGCTGTGGGAAGGAGTCATTTCTCAGTGGGACGTGGGAGGAACCAGGCCAGGTGGGGGTGCTGAGGCTGGGGCAGGGGTCCCTACAGTCAGCAGCATTTAGCCTTGTGGGGGCTAAATGAAAATATGATCCTACCAAGGCAGTCTTATCCTTATCCTTATCTTTCTTTTATGCTTGCATTCATAGCCTTTAAATGTTTTGTGACTGTTCTTTTCCACTTGGTCTTCATCCTGCTCTCCATCCATCCATCGATCCACCCACCCATTCACCCACACGACCTCCCAAAAAAAGGATTCCCTTCACCATGCCAGCACTTTTCTTTTTTGCAAAACAAGGTCTGTAGTAGGAATGAGCTGCGCGAGGTAAATGTTCTCTCTCCTTCTGCCTGCTCCTGCTTTCACTGAGACACCTTTGGTTTCTTGATGGGCAAAACTTCAGGATGGCCAGGACTAGGAAACCTGGGACTGGCCTGCCCTGAAAGACTGGTCTGCCCTTCAGAGGCGCTGGTTACCCCATAACTGAGGAAGGACATGGCACAGTCATCACTTCCACTTGGATAGATTGCCTGGTTTGTGCCTGAGTGCCCAGGAACATGCCCAGGCTGTCTGCCCTGTTAAATTGATAACATGATCTCAGCATCCTTTTGAAGCAGAACAGTAACGACCCCAAAGAATCGCTAGACACAGCTCAGGAGGGATTCACAATAAGCCATGTCAGCACAAGCATCCTGTTGCTTCAGTGCTGTTCTCAGAGCCAGCACTGGGCACGTCCCATGTGCCAGCACAGGCACAGGACCTGGGGTCAGAGTACAACCTGTCTGCTCTGTGGCTACTCTTGTAGGAAAAGCTGTCATTGCAAGGAGGCACCAGGGGAGCACCTCTGAGGTTTGTGATCAATGCAGTCTGACAGGAGGTATGCAATGACTCCAGAGAAAGCTGATGGCACATGTTTGAGAAGAACATGGAAGCAATGGTAGAGCTCCATGTTAGAAATACAGGTCTTAGCAGCTGAGTGGCTGTGACTTGTTCAAATGTGGCAGCACATCAGGTGACTTTCCTAGAGAGGAGCCAGCACTTGCACACTTTGCTCTGAGACTAGGGGTCGTGGGTTTGTTCCCACTCCGTTTACTCAGCATCCAAATGCATGGTGGGAGCAGCAAGCATCAGGCACATCCAGCCCATGGCATCCCAGGCTTTGCAGCACTGTTAGAGTGAGTGAACCCGACCGCCTGGGTCACTTGGTCGTTGATTTTCTTTAGGGAAAGATGATTGACAAATGGGAAAAGCATTCCAAAGTGAATGCTTATTTTGCAGTCAGCATCATGGGCTGAAGCTCCAGACACAGGGCTATGCCAGGATCTGACAATGCAATAGTAGGAGTCATAAAAATAACACAAAGGCATGAACTAACCTGCTCTCAAATCTCCTTCTTTAATGGTTATTTTAATTCCTAATAGCACATTTCTCACCTCCATTTCACTATTTCTGAGCTGTCTTGTTATGTAATAAAATGTTTTCCCCTTCAGCTGTTTACTGCAAAAATCACTCTTAAAAAACAGATTGTGAATGAACAACATGTGCCTGTTCTGTCAAAAAAGGAGGCTCAGCTCACAGTTTGGCAGTCACAGGAGGAGCTCAGGACCGTGCCAAGGAGAGGGTCAAGCCCAAAATAGACCCTGGTCTGAGTAGATGTGTGGTGATGCCTCTGGGCCAGGCAGCTTGGGCATCTCTTTCTGTCTGCAGACCATCTGCTTGCCTTAAACCTGCAGTGTTCCCATTTGGAGGAAGAGAGGGAAAGATAGAGGGAGGAAGGAAGGGAAGATGGAGAGCGGAGGGAAGGAAGGAAAGGAAGGAAAGGAAGGAAGGAGGGAAGGAAGGAGGGAAGGAAGGAGGGAAGGAAGGAGGTAAGGAACGAAGGGATGGCTAGTGGCTGTGTTACTGTAGGGACAGAATAGTTTCTGCAGTAGCACACTGCTCTTTCAGAAGTGTTGTTACAGAGAAAGCCTTTCCTTTTCAACATCATCAGACAAATATCTTCTTGCATCTTCTCATTCTTCCTCAAAACCTCTCTAATGACCTCTCACAAAGCATAGGCAGTGAACACTCTAGCCTCTCCCTTCTCTGTGTCTGTAAACTCTTACAGATCTGACCCCCTAATGTCACTTCCAGTTCTTTCCTGATACCCTAAATTACTATGTTTGTCAGCATTGCATCGTTGAGGCTGCCCACCTCTGGGGTCTCCACTGAGCTTCACATTCTTGTTCTCATTTCTGTGAGCCGTCAGCACATTTGATGGTTCCTCTGTGTATGCTTTGATGGCTTGGGCTCTTCTGAGGCTCATCTCATCTCTCTGCACAAACTTTTATGTTGAGGTTTGATTATCTCATCCATCATCTTCCAGCCTTTGTTTTCCAACTTGACTTCTTCAACCTAATCTAAGGAGAAAGGTGTAGGTCCTTTGGAGCAGGACTTCTTTGGACAAATCCCTGAGCCACTGTGGTTTCATTTTGATATGATATCTATGTACATGCATCAGGCAACACTCTGCAAAGGCACCAAGGACCAGAACCACTGTGTGTGCCCTGAATGGAGCTTTGTTCCTTGCTTCCTGAGTCCTGGCTTCACATTATCAAGTCAAACCAACCCACATCATGTGAGCAGCATGACTTGATTCTATATTGCCTGTCTAACAGAGCAGGGCAACAGTTTATGCCTCTGCAGGCACTGCAGTCGTGCCCAGGACCTCTTGAGAGAGGACATGATCTAAAAACATATACAAAAGGGTTGTATCTGTACTGGACAGTGAAGGCAAGGCCAGCTGACCAAAACTGTAGCCATTTGCAAACTACTCTTGATAAATAGCTAGGGCTGATACAGACAGGCAAGATGCTGAGTTCAGGGATGTTCCCTAGCCAGTTTAATTTCCTAGCAGAGATATAGCCAGACTTTCTTTACTATTGTTCATTACAAAGGTATTCAGCCTTCCCACATCCTTCCCCAGCTCCCCATTGTTTCCCATAGTAGACTCACATTCTCTCATCTTCCATCTCTCTCTTATCTTCCAACTCCCTGTCATCTCCACGCTTTTGCCTCAAAACCAATTTCTTTTCATGTGAACACTATTTTCCATTCTATTATGTACAAGTAGTATTTTACTGTCTCCAGGCCCCTACTATCCCACTGTTTTCCAAGTCTTCATAAATATTTATGGCACTGCTCTAAGCATAGTCTCTAGCATGTACTTCTCCCTACTGCATAGGCATACATAGAGGAAGAGGTGCTAGAATTTGTGAGCAACCTTGTGGGAACCTGGAAAATGTGCAAGCTCTGAAGGTTTGGAGAAGGCCTGCACACTGCAAGCTTTTCTGGTCAACAGCTCGATCTTTGTTTGTTGCAAATTTAAGACTCTTTCTGATGCTCTCTTGCAGGGATGAACCTTGCCTTGGGCATGATCTGCTTTTAAATTTACAACTAGATGTGAACATAGTTGGCCCAACAGCCAGCACTCCCACAGAGATGGCAATGCCCTTGGTAGACGTGTCATACTGATGCTTCATCACACAGCCTTGCTCCATCACACAGCCTTGCAAACCAGGCACGACCTTCACACTGACCTTCTTTGCTCCACATAGCAATAAGGCACTACCCTTCAGAGCAGTTTAGCATCAAATGAATAAACCAGACCTGAGTTTTAAGGGCTTCCTTGCAAAAGGGAATTTCACATTTCATCTGTTACAGACAAAATAAAGTGTTATAGCCCCAGGCAGTCTGCAGAGGCTCTCCAGGAGCCACGCAGGATGTTGTCAGGCCTGGGCACTGCATCTCACACCGGTGTTCTCCTGGCTGGAAGACCTGCTGCTCCCCTGTGCAATGGCTGGCACAATGTGATTCATAGCAGTTTCTTCAAGGTGTTCAATTAAAATCCCACAACACCTGAACAGATTGGACTTTCTCTAAATGATTTGTTATTCCAATCAAAAACATTGAACATGACACAGTGTCTAAAAATGGTTGTGAGAAAAGTATGTTTCCTTACAGAGTTTAATTTCACTTTGATAAAAAAGAGAAGGCACAGTGTAAAAGAAGGCAAACACTTCCATTTTACTGTCTGCTATGGTCCCAACATTCAGGGCCAGGTCTACAGATTTGAAGGGAAGTATATGTCAGTGGCAAAATAATTACAGAATAATGAAATTAAGTTGAAAACTAATTGTACTGAATTTGGACATAGGTCTTAGGTAGAAACCAACAAAATTAGCACTGTCCCAATTTTTAAAAATTAGTTTATACATTGGCAGGAGGAAAAAAAAAAAGAGGGTACCATCTGTAAAACTCTACTCTTCATCCCACTTAAAATCTATGGTTCAGAGGCTTGTGGGTAGTGGGGCTTGGAATTGCGCTTGTCTTGAGGAGACTTCCCAAATATTTCACTGGTTTTACTTACATGAGCAATGCTGTCATTTGTGATGGACTTTTTTACTTCTGTGATTTTTACTGTGTTTCTTCTGGGTTAATGCCCCTGCGTACCCCACCTTGGTGATGACAGAGGTTATGGCAAATTCATTATAGTCATTCAGCCATTTCTACTGAATCAGTGTTGTAGGTGGGGTAAAAACTGCTGACATCCACCCATGATACTGTCAAGGAATAGTTATGCTCCATTATAAACTCAAATAGCTGAAATAACAGTGATGTTTATGGCACAACTCTCTAAACCAAAATTACATGTTAATGAAGAAATGTCACTGGTTGTTTTTCCCAAAGGTTTATGTCAATGCAAAGAAGAGGTGGAAGGTTACAGAGCCCAGAACAAGCTGAAAGGGCTGAGAGATGACTGACAGACACTTGAAACTAAGAGCAAAGAAATGTCTAGTTGTTATTTGATTTCTCTGGGTTCAGAGAAACAGAGCTTCATTAGTCCCTATAAGTAAACAGAATGATTTAACACTAAAACTTCATGCTAGGGTCATTTTGTCCTCTTAGCAGAAATAAATTCTAACAGACCAGAATTTCTCTAAACATTTGTGTCATGAGGGGGATCATTCTGGTTAGCACTATTATCTAAACACACTTCTTTCACAACTGCACATATTTACTGTTCCTTTCATGGGTTGCTATTTCACAAAAGAGGGCGTGAACACCCAACTTCTATGCAGAAACCAGCATCTCAACCATCATCACCCTGGGAGCGAACCCAGGACCCACAGCCAGAGCTGATATCTGTGCTTTGTACTTGGAAATTACATCAGGCTGCTTTCTGGGATCTGGGTCTCTGGGAAAATCTTGCATTGTGATGGAGTTCATTGAATGGGCTCTGTTTTGAGGGCAGTCAGTGAAAGATGAAAATGCCCACATGGGAATTTGTTTGGCACGTGTCTTTGGAGGATTTAAGAGTAAAGTATTCACAATCATATCCCAGAGTGGAAGACCTACATTGATTTTTTTTTTCCTCTCCTCATCCATTTAATCGATCGAAATTCATAGCTGCATAATATTCTTCAGGTTACATTTCATTTTCTTTGTTCACCTTATGGCCCTCTTGACGCAGTGCAAGCTCTTTCTGAACACAGTCATCATTAAATACAAGTACCATCTATTTTATTGGAGCCTGTATTTATTTCACTATCTCAGGGAATTGCTGGAGAAATTATGGCTAACAGATACAACCATAAAGACCTTCCCTGGGGCACCTTTCTGAGCACAGCTCTTTGAAAGGTTCCTGTTAACCACCTGCTGCTCAGGTCCAGGTCTGGAACCCATCACCACTCCTATCTGCTTCTTAAACTTGTTCTTTTTGTTCTCTATAACTTGTTTTTAATAAGGTATTGTTAGAAAATTACTTGATTTATATTCCTAGGGACTGCCAAAGATTGGAACAAATCAGGATGGGGAGATCGATTTTGCCCCAAGGCAATCTCTCTATAACCCCCTACCCCAAACAAACTCACACTGACAGCCCACTCCAGGGAGATTCATGTTTTCTCAAATGAAATTAAGAAAAAGCTGATGGTGTGAAATAAAGGGCAGCGTGGTTCTCCCACATCAGTTCTTTCCTTTCCTCTCAGACTGTTGGGCACAGGAGACTGACAGGTACACTGGCCATCAGGGTTCACCCAGGGAAATCACTGTGGGGATTCACTCCTCTGGTATAAACACCTCCTCCTCTGACTTGGTTTCCTCTTGTTTAATATTTCTGAAGAAATAGTTTTGAACTGTAAAAATCTGCTATTGTATCTTAGCCAAAGTTCTCCAACATTTTTGTGACACAACACATCGAAGTGCTGATAGGAAAGGCATGGAACATCTGGGGATGATTGATCATCCCCGAACAAAGCTTCCAATGTAACTGCCTTCCCAAACTAAAAGAAGTGCTGTGGTTGCTGCATTTCAACAAAAGCACTAGGAGGGGTGATTTTAGGGCCGCTGCTTAGATGGGGCAAACCTGTCCCACTGCAACCAGTCTCTGGGGGTGTCCCAGAGAGGTAGGTCTCACCTGTGGTTCAGCTGTTTTCAGTGGCCTTGCGTCTCTCCCTGTCCAATATTACTGCACAGAAACCCTCTGAGCAAACATGTGTCTTTGGTGGCTCTTCGGTGTCAGTTTGCTGAGACTACATTTTCCAAGGAAACAAAAAACATCACAGGAACAGCAAATACTGGAAAAGACAAGCTAATTCCAGAGTAGCCCGAAGTAACTACAGCAACAGCAGTAACAGAGACAATTCTTGAATGGGGCAGGTAAAGCCCTTTACTTGGAGCAGTTGTCAGAAAACAGAAAGGGGGACCAACATTATCCAGCAGGACTGCATAGTTTTGTTTTAAAGTTAATAGCAATGTTTATTTTAACACTTTGTGATCAGCGCCGTCGCAGTTACTATGGGATATTTTCTGTAACAGCTGCAGCAGAAATCGAGGAACCGAAGGAAAACTGGGTAGAGAAAAGGAGCTCCTGAAGTAGAAGTTTGTTTCCCATATGAACATATGAAATATTGTTCACAAGCATATTGTTATTTTAATTTTTGCAGACTATTTTGAATCTTCTCTGAGTTCTCTAAGCATTCTTTTTTGCCACTGCATGGATTATTGTGCTAATAAAAAAGCTTGCCATTCTTGGTGGAGTCCTTGAGTAGGAGATTTCTCATTCTAATTGTTTTCTTATTGTTGGCTTTGAACTTCACATCTTTTGTGCTGATGTGTGCCTTGAAAGCCCTTCTCAGGGAATATAGTATTACTAATGTGAGATGTTGATCAGCCCACATGGCAGGATGTTTATATACAGAGGAATGTTTTGATCTGTGGCTATAGCCTGAGTCTGGATCTTGCCTGGGGTAATTTGGATGATGTTTTGTTTGATTCTGACAGACTGCCCTCACTGTTTCTTGGGTTTACTCCATAGGTTTAATGTCTTTGCTTTATCAATGGCCAGAGAATCGTATTTTTCCCCATTTTTACATATTGTATGGTAAGTGCTATGTTGTCAGCAATTTCTGTTTAATATGTAGAGAGTTTTAAATTTATGAGCAGCACTATTACCCTTGCTCTGTTGAATTAATAGCAGATGCCCTTGAATTTGGTGTGTTTATATAGTATTTGTAACTTTTGATTAAATACAGTGCAGTCCTTGGGACATGTACAGTACTTACATTTGAGGGTTACCAAGCAACATCACATGATTTTTGTATCTTTGATAGTCACAAGGGGCTGTGAGCTGCTGGCTCAAAAGCAAATTTGCTGCCGCTCTACTCAGACAAAAACAAGAAAAAAAAAAAAAGATAAATTGTTCCAGATTTGCCATGCTGGCTTGAATCCATGGTTGGTCTGGTCTGATCCGGTCTCCCCTGTCCAGCACCAGCTGAGAGCTGCAGAGGAAAACTGAAACAAATAAACTAACAAAATCTGAGAGATATGTAGGCAATTTACAGTGTGATTTACAAGATCAGAGCACTCTTTGCTGACTTAAAGGGATGGCTTGGGGCAGACAACTGTCATTACCTTTATTAAACTTCTAGAGCAGCTGATCGAAAGGAGTTCAAGTGAGGTGTGTGGCACTTTGAGGGGGGATGACACAACCCAGGAAGGGGATGTGGCATTCCCCTCCTTGGCAGAGGAGGGGAGGAAGGGCTGGGAAAGGCCCACTTGGGCAGCACTTCCTACTACTGGAAGATGTAAGGGAAGCTGGTGGATGTTGACTGAGGACATGCTGCTGTCAGAGAGGCAATTCTCCCAGCTAGGGTTAATTCGCACTCTGATGATAAAGGGATATCCCGAGCAATAAGCAGAGGACTTCAGTGTACCATGAGAATTGCTCCTGCTGCAGGTCTCAGAAAAAGACCAGATGGAAGCTGTTCAGAACACTCGTCTTGCTCATCCTAACATTCAGGAAGATAAAGGATGAGATACAGGATAGTGCTTTAGTACTGTCTCTTCAAGCAAGGTGCATAGCCTACAAGAAGGGATCAGAAAAACCTGGCCTATGCCCCTGGGACCTGCCCTCTGCTAAGTGCCCTAATGACAAGCTAATTTCTCATGTACTCTGGGCTGTGGAGGATGCCCCACTAAGATGATTACTGCCCAGCAACTTGATCTCTCTTGAGAAGAGCTCTCAATTCACTCTCTCCATAAGCTTAGGAGGGCCTAGAATTCATATCCCTTTCGTCTCCCTGTCCTGATTCCCCAGATTCTGGCCACCATCTCTTACAAAATCTCCCCAAATATATGCTGGACCAGAAAAATCACGATTATTTTTAAGGGCACTTCTAAGATCTTTCTTGTAAGATCTTTGGGTGGGGGATGCCCAAAGTAGGGTACACTGTCATAGCCCAGAAAGTGGTCTGATTGTGGGTTTAAGCAGTTGAATGATTTTATCAAAGGAACCAGTTCTGTGCTTACTCCACATTGCGGGAGTAACCACAACCATTCATTGCTGAGTGTTCAGTGTCCGGCAGGATCAGCTCTACACATTTGTCACAAGTGTCTCAGCAACCCAGAGTCTACCTCCAGATATTTAAGAACAGAGTTGGAACCACCAGGGACTTGTAATGGTCCTCTGAGTCATAGTTCCTGTGAGCTGATCATAAATGATACAAAACCAAGCAGGGTGTAGAGGTCTTCATCAGTTAGTATTTCTGGAGCATCTACAGGAACCAGCAGTCTCTCATAAAACCCTTGTGAAGATGAAGACGTGGTCCCAGAAGTTCTTTCATGGCAATTTCCGCCCCAAAGGCAGTAAACTCCAGCCTTTGCATCAGCAGTGGAGCCACTTCTTCTGAATAAGAATTAATGGTGGGGTTTTTCACAGAATGTTTGAGACTCCTCTAGACTGTCTGCATGCTGGTGCTGATAGTGTGATTTTACAAATGGCCTCTGTTGCTGTGAAGATAAGCCAGGCTCTGCCTTAATGCTGTTGCTGCACATTCTAATCCAGCAAACCACCTCCAGCTCTCTTGACCTCCAAAATAGGAACTGTCGAACAGTTTTCTGCTCTGTCAAGATTTTAGAAGTCTTGTGGACAACACATTCCAACATTTTCTGAATTCCTACCCATTTTCTAGGGATTTTTACCAGGTCTCCCAACAGTGTATGGAGGTTTACAGCAACTAAGCACCTAACTTTAACAGAATGCCTACATTCCATTTTCTTTCCTCTTCTCCATCATTAAAGCACCCTGGAGACAGAGCCATAAAGATAACATTTGTAATGTAGTGTTTTCTAGTATCAATTTAATAAGCCTCAGATCAAGATATGAAAAGAAAAAAAAAACCAAAACCATAGCATATAAGTAAAATCAGCATATTCAAAGGCACGTTTATCTGCTGTAAATCCATCTGACCTTACTTCACCCAGCATATATATATGTGTAGCAATTAACAGCCTCACACACAGAAACAGACACAGAGACACAGTGGAAGAACTTAGTTCAAGCCACTAGTGCCTGTATTTTTCTCTAGGAAAATCATTTAATACAACTAGTTAGAGGTTTCCAGCAGAGCTGACTGACACAGTCCATGCTGAGTCAGAAAGACTGGGAAATGTCTCTACGAACAACTTTCATACATTAATGCTACCTATACAGCATTGAAAGTGTATATGTGTGTGCAAATAACATCTGGTTCTCAACACCATTACATCAAGTGGCATCATCCAGCCATTAGTCCAAGTGTTAATCCCTCTTCCAGTAGACATCAGAGAACACCTGGGATGGGAGCAGTCCTTTGGGAACAACAAATGGGGAAAAAAAGTTTAACTTCAAAATGTGCTTTAAGGCGAGATTTTCATATGTATCCAATGGCAGAAGCAAGTACCAACCATGAAATGTAAAGCACTCAGCAGGTAGGTTCGTGTGATGTAGGTTTCAGGTTGGCTTTGGGATTTGTACAGACGGAGACAAATGATGCCTTGGAGAGTGCCCATTCAGGTGGATAGGATGGATGAAAGGAGAGGGGTTCAGACAGATTGTTAAGGCAGGAGCTGCCAGCTCACAGCAGCAGAGGTCCGGATGGTTAAAACAATTTCTCTGGCTTACACTTGGACAATACACTTCCCAGTCACAGGTCTCGTTCCCACAGGAAATCCCACGAGCTGCCTGGAAGCAACCTGCCCCACAGGGTGCCTGGGATGGAGGAGTACCGGGATGGAGTAGAGCACAGGCTCCAGAGGACACAGCAGAGATGAAGCTGAGACAGGGAAGGAAGGGACATGGTGGGATAAAGCCAAACGTCCTCCTTGGTTGGAATTCATTTTCTTGTCAGGACAAAGTGCTGGTATAGAAAAGTTTTGTTCAACACAAAACACTGAAGATTATTTTATGCTACTGGCTGTGTGCCACCCATAATCACAGCTGAGGTCTTACGATGCCAGCATGCAGCCTACATTGCCATTTTTATGGAGGGCTTCAGGTCTCAGATTTGTAACTGAAGAGTATGAAGCTGAGCAACAAAACTTCTTTCACAACCTTCGGTGTGGAACTTTATCAGAACCTTTTTGCAAATCCACACTTGCTATACCCAAGTATTAATGTACCCTTCATCCATATGCTTCCTCTGCCTCCCTCTCAGAACACCACTGGGTGTTCAGCTCTTTGCAGAGCCTCTGTTTAGTTTCTCCCAAGAGATAATGCTAAACACTTGTTCAATGATCCTGTTCTGCATTAGTGATTTCCACATTACCAGGGTTGGAAGTCAGAGTCACTGACTGATAGCGCCCTTTCTGGAGGTTTTTCTGTGGACAGAAGTTTCTCTGGAAATCCACAAGATCTGTAGTACAGCAACTGTTTGTAATGACAATTTGCACACCTTGGCCGAGAGCTCCCTAATTTTTCACAGGAGCTCTTCAGCACTCTCAAATCAATGCCATCCGATTCTCATGACATGAGAGGATGTAGCTTACTTGTTCAGTCTGATCTAGCTGTGCTGACCCATTTGCAAAAAATCTGCCCATGGTCTTCTATGGTGAAGACTGATGTGAAGAATCCACTTATCTTTGGTACTCTGGCTTCATCATCTCTAATTGTCATCAAGTGCTCCTAGTAGTTTCCTGACTGCATTCCTGCTTTTGAGCTACTTGAAGAGCTTTTTGTTATCTCCTTTTTCAAGACACACTTATTTCTTCTGTAGCTTTTATTTTCTTGTTTACATTTGAATCGCCATATTGTGTTTCTGTTCCCTCTTTTAGGTAATCTCTTCCAGTCTTTTCCCTTTTATAGCTTCCTTTCTGACTCTATTGAGCCACACATAGCTTTCATTGGATGGCTTTGTTAACTTTTTGCAAGAAGATGTATGCTGGTAGGCTTAGAAGTGCAGACTGCATGCAGGATGGACCGGGCATGTGTTTTTTAATAATCGTGTTACCTTCTGGAGACTCCACACCTTCTGTATTGTCATGCCATATCCTCACTGAGCAGTGTGTTACACCTCCACATTCTCAGTCCTACTCACTGGGCCCTGTGCAGAACAACACAGTCACACCTGAAGCTGAGACTGTTGCTTACCAAAAATCTGAGACGGGTACAGCTGTCTTGAATACTTCCACCTGAAACTCTGAGAATTCTGAGAATTGGTGGTGGTTTTCTTTCCTAAAATGTGCTTTTGTGTCTGTTTTGGGTACAAGTACAGTAAAAACAATTACAAATCTTACAAACCAGGCCACTGAAAAATTAGAAAGACTACAAGATGAGTTATTGCATGATCCCTTGGCCCTCTTCAGCACTTTGTATTCGGAAGGTGACATCACCAGTCAAAAGAAAAATTAATTCTCCATATATGTGAATGATATTGAAGATTTTTTTCTTCTCTTATTTATATTCTTTAGTTGTGAGTCTTTTCCTGTTGCAAATATACACAGGTAATAAGAAAGGTGTGACAATGTATGCTTATACTTTTAACATTCTAAAGATTTCTTTTTAAATGCATTTTAGAAATGCAGTTACTCTGCTTTATTTGTTGCTGCATCTGTATGATTAGAAAAGAATTGCTGGAAAAGGTTGTTGCAATAAGGAAACTGAATACGTATGGTTTACAGGCGAGATTCAATGAGGAGTCTGATTAGTTCATGATTTATATTATGTTTTTAACAGCAAATGAATTCAAAGTATATAAGAATGTTTTGTGTCCCAGAGGTCCTGTTAGAGCTTAATATGGTCTTCTTATTTTCTGGAATAGTCCTAAAGAAATAAATGATATATCACAATTGTAAGTGAAGGAATGCTGCATGATATAAACAAATTATCAAGAAAATGGGACCAGTGTTACTTGTCTAATAAATTACTTTTTGGCAAATATTTCACAAACATTAATTTTAATGTCTACATCCTCTGTTTTTATTTCCAAGTGATACAGTTTTATGATTGTGACCTCAACATGGATCTCTATTGATTGTCACCAGCAATTGTTTGGCTCTGGTCTCTAACCTGACAAAACTAAGCCTGTGCCTGGATGTGGAAAGAATAAAGGTATAAGCCAGATCACTTTGTGAAAAGCTGTGCAAAGGAACAGCCATGACTTTTTACCCCTGAAAGAACTGTAAGAGAATACTATTTCAATTTAACCCACAGAACTGAGGTCCAGTGGATCTAGCTCCAGATTAGATATTAGAAAATAAAAAATGATATTAAAAAAAATTAAAACCCCAAACAAACAGGTTCAGTTTAAGAATATATATTAGGAAAAAAATTTCACTGAAAGAGTCATTAGGCATTGGAATAAATTGCTTGGGGAGGTGGTGGAGTCACTGCCTCTGGAATTGTCCAAGGGGCATCTGGATGTGGCTTAGGCAGGACCATGGTGGTGCTGGGTTGATGGTTGGACTAAATGATCCTCAAGGTCTCTTCCAACCTTGACGGTTCTGTGATTCTGTAACTTGAGCCCCATTGCTCAGCTATGAGCCTTAGAGAACTACTAATGCTCCCTCATGGGTCAGTCTGAAGGAACAGGCAAGAGCCTACAAAGCAGGGAGGGTGATTGACCCTCCAGAGGTGCCCATTTCTGTCCAATGACTATGAAGGGAGCTCATACAACAAACTTTAGATTCAGCCAACTCTCAGGTTTCTAACTCTACTGGAAATGGATCCCACCCAAAAGTTATCTGCAGTGCTCATATATATGCTGGCACAGTTTGCATCACCAGGGAAAAATCATGCCACAGAGATGGCAGAGCTACACAAACCCCACGAATCACACAGGATAGTGCATGACTGTTTTTGTATCCCACAGTAGTGTCTTGGCAGGTGGAGAGATGGATACATGCTGGTGGGCAACTGGAATAGTACAGAGCTTCCCCTAGTCACATCTGGCCTTAACCAATAGGTTTGGTATGAAAAGCACATGGAGTGTGCAGTAGAGCTGGGGGAGAAGTCCAGCATCCTCCAAATAAAACCCATAAGCAAAGGCCAGACATGGCATCAGATGCCTCAGTTTTCCTTTCCCACTTCATTTTTTTTCCTCAGATGTTGTGAAGTTTCTCAGAGCTGCCAGCTACAGTATGCCAAAAAAAACCCTAATTTTGTTAAAAGAAAATGTCTTTATTTGTGCCAAGAAAACTGCATTTTCAGCAGCTCTAAAAAACTTGTCCTTGGGACCCAACGATGAAAATACCTTCTTCTTACCGCATCTGCTCAAGTTCTAGCAAATAATTTCAGGACTCCAAAAGTTCAAGGATGAGTGATATAGGAATGCTAATTAACACATATATTTAAAACAATTATTTTCAGCCCTCTTTACAACTGCAGCAGGATTATGTTCTTTCCAAAGACAACTCTGGATCACATTTTTTTGTTATAACACACAGCATAAAGAAACTATATATTTGAGAAGACAATCAGGCTTGGTTGTACAAAACTTACAGTCTTTTAAAACAAATTGCTATAAAAATATTAATCAGTGCTTGAATGAAAGATACTTGTTGGTCTGCTTATCTTTTTGAAGAAAAGGCAATCTTAAAACTTTTGTTCATTGGTGGGTTTCATAGTAACACAGCCAGCTCATGTATGTCACTTGCAATCTACACTCAATGTACATTTTTTTGGTCAGGCTCCATTCCCATTCTCCCTGGTGCTCCAGAGGCTCAGGTATTTGCTGAGTCTGTGCTTCAGGACCATACTAACCTAGAAGGCCCTAAGCAGTATCTGTCTGAATGCACAATCAATATGTGCATGCACAGAGTGCTCCTGCATCACAAACGCCTCAACATTTTGTGGTGCTTGTGATGTATGAGAATTCATACCAGACTCCAGGGCATGGGTAAATCCTCTGCAGTAAAACCAGTGGATTAGACTTGTTGCACTTTTGGACAAGTTTTGTGCCCCCAGTTAAAGAAGGATATTGTCAAACTGCAAAGGGTCCCTTTGAGTACTACCAAGATGATCAAGGGAGCTAGAGCTTATGACCTAGGCTTGCTTTGTCGGGTAAGAGAGAGGCTAAGAGGGGTCTAATAGCCCCCTTTGAAGGGACAGTTGCAAAGAGGATGGACGAACCATTTTTGGTAGTGGCAGACTTCTAAAAGGGATAAGGCCACAGATTGCGGCTTGAAAAGTTCAGGCTGAGCATTAGCAAAAATTCATCCACCTGGATAGTAGTGCAAAACTGGAATCAAATGCCAAGGAGACTTGGATTCCCCATCTTTGGGGTTTTACCAGATTTTGCTAGACAAAATCACAGGCGACTTGATCTAGTGATGTTGGTAGGATCACTTGGAGCAGAAGGCTGGAGTGGAGATCTGCTGGGGTTCCTTCACACCAGTATATCTATGAACTTGTGAAATTAACTGCACAACCTGTGTGCAATAGGTCTGACACTGTTAGATCTCCTTTCAGCCTGGGGGCCTGAGGTCAAGGCTGCAGAGTATCAGTGCTCTACTTGAACCTGGTGCTGTCTAGTCTGTCTTCACCCCTGTTTTCACCTTCTTTGGCTTGCAAGGGCAATCACTCAAATCGCTGTTGAGATTAGCATTCAATCCTTACCTCCTATGAGCATCCTTGGCAGCGCAGGAAAAGTTTGCATGAGTTTACATATGGGTAAGCTCATGGCAAGGATCTGCTTTAATCTCCTAGCAGTTGCTGGCCTGGCTGCCAGGAGATCTTCCTGTCCCCATGGCTCTGCCAGTGGCTGTCTCACAAAGAATACACCTGGCACGGAGTGTCAGGTTGGGATTTTAGTCTTTCTTTGGTGTGGGCTTGAAACTGTGGAGTTTGAACCATGCACAGAAACCACTTGCCATTTGTACTTCATAATTTGGTTATACTCACCAAAGCATTTTCAGCTCACAGAAGTTCTTCCAGGGAATCTCAAGCCTGAAGCAAATTAGGACAATAAATGTGTATTTCGCAATATTTTCTAGGCAGAGCTGCTAGTTAGTAAGCATGCTGGCATCGGGAAGCTTGCAGGATTTATGAATGCACATTGTATCCATAAGCACCAATGAGAACAGTGACCATAAATCCCTTCGTGCGATTAATATACCACAATGTGCTCTCTGCAGTTCAGCATGCTCAGCAGGGCAGTGAAGGAAGATGAACATTAAAAGTATTGCTTTCCACTCATCACTGGCAAATTACCATAAAGAACTAACCCTACTGCAACAACAAAAAAACCCAGATGATTAAGTATTTGCCTGGAGACATATATACATTCTGATTATTTAGCTTAATTATCTCAGAAATGTGGTAAGTCAAAAGTATTGTCTGAGCTACAGCTACTATGAGATCTCCCTTTCTTACAATAAAGATTTTTACAAGTCTGAATTATTTCTCCAATACGTTTTAATAGTTTTGAACAAAATTTGAAAAGAGAAATACAAATCTCTTTCACCATTTAAACTTGATTCTGTTTGTTTTACAGAGGGCTGGAATCCTGAATACATTCCAGTTAAATATTTCACTTCTGTCTACTCAAAATTTGCTCAGAAGACAGAATCAATGAATGTATCCATCTTCCTTCCCTGATCTGTGGTTCCCCCCTTGTTGCAACCATCTCAGAGGCAGCTACATTTCCCTCTGACTGCAAAACTGATCCAACAACACCTCACACAGAACTTGTCAGAAACATATGGGTGATGAAACAGGTTCTTGTTTTGACAGGCAGCATAAATAGCAACAGATGCAGTTAAAAATATCCTGAGACTTGCTGTTTCAAGGCCTTTTTTTCAGTTGCTGATGACTTTTTCCAAGCGTCTAACTTTTTTTCACCCTTGAATCTTTCAATTCTTGGTTGATTTCCTTTGGAAACTTCCAGCCAAAACATGGTGTTTAAAAGGGGCTAAGGAACTCCCCCTTTCCCCCCTATATAAAAATGTTTCACATTGCAGCTTTAGCACCCTCCTATGCTGCAAGAGACCCCTGATGTTTGGAAAGGAGGTTGACCTGTGCTGTGACTAAAAAAAACTCCCACAATTGATGGGGCCTCTGAAAACTCACCATTCACTCTGGCAGAATTTAACAGCTAAGTTCCTCCAATGCTCCAGATCTGCCGTAACCATAAGTGATGTTGCTGAGGTGGAGCAGGACTTCTGTGGTCACCCCAGCACCCAATCTGCTGTGGCTGCCACTCCAAAACAAGGTGGGGTGAATGCAATACACCATTTCTACCACAGCTGGATCACAACCCAGCCACCCATCTCCCCACACCGGGGTCCTGGTGTGAAAGTCGAGGTGAAACCTGGGGCTCCCCTCCTTCCAGGGCCAGGCACCTCCTGCAGGGAGGTCAGCAGCAGATTCCTTCCTCCAACCGCTAAGGAACATGACTGGTAACTGGGCCAGACACTGCACCACAGGAGGGAATTTCTGCTCCTCGTGGTTTTGTGAAAAGATGCAAAATGAAGCGTGAGAAAGAACCGTGGAATACAGAATTCTATTTTATTTAGCTTCTCTTCATTTCATGTAAGTAAATACTGCATCATAATGTACAAGCAGAGAAATTGTTCAGATGACTTCTATTCTGATGTTTCCTAATTTCCCAGTGTTTAACCTTGCAATCTCAATTTCTTCTTGACATTACTCCTGGTACCTGGTTCTTTAAGGGACGTGATCAGGATGGCAGCATAAGTGTCCATAGTTGTGGGAGCATTTTACTCCTGGGCTGTCTTTTTTGCATGCATTGGAGCATACAAAAATAGAGAACACATCTCCAGTAAGACTCTTCTGGCACTCCCCATCTGTCACACGGTCACTGAAGAAGGAGGAACACTTGAGGCCAATACAGAGTGAAGGATATTTGAGAGCTAACAACTGAGAGCCCAGGGGAAAACTGGGCACATAACCGAAGGCAAGGGAGCAATCCTCTGTTTTGTCTCTCCTTCCTTCTAGCCCCCATACATCCCAGAGTAGAAACCTTAGCATTTCCTCTATGCATCACAAGGATAAACACTTACCCTACTACCAGCTTTTCCTTTGTTTGTCACTTGGCAGTAACAGTGAAAACAGTGCACTAGCAAACCTGAAGCAAAAGCCGCTCACAGCTGTGATTTAGTAAATGAACTGGGGGTAACAAAATCCTGGAAAACTCAAATGCCATTTAAAAAACCAAAAATAGGTACAAATTTATTTTATTTGAATTTATTTTTATCTGAAACAAGTTGCTTCATTTTTATTTGAATCTTTTTTAATAAATGTAGAGACACAGACCCCAGAGGGCAATGAGGAGATGGAGGGGGCTGGGTGCAGCCTTAGTCTCAAATTCAAACCTCACCTGGAGTGCTGCGTTCTGAGCTGAGTCTGGCTTACTGCCTGCCACTTTCCCTGGGCACTTTGGGAAACTCTGCAAGAGGTTTTCCTCTTTCTACTCTTGAGAGTCTTCCCCTTTGTGTATGAAATACTCAAATTATTTGTTGGATTTGCCAGGTGAGTACTCTGAACTTGTGGCTGTCTCTTACACAATGGATATTTAATAGTCTGGTACACTAATGACTAAACTCTCAGAATAGCATAGTTTTGTCCAGTAGATGAGGGACTAAAATACTTTTTTGGAAATGCTGGAATTGTTGGTTGAATCCCTGGTTCCAAAAGGGGCAGAAAAGGACCTTTCAGTCACATCTAGCAAAAGGCTAAAGAGCAGTATCTCCTGTGTGGTTTGTACAGGAAGGCTGGATGTCCTTACAAGACCTGCATTAGTTCAACAGTCCTGGAGGGAATTTAGCAGCACTCTTCTAGGCACCTCCTAGAGCAGGGTAAGGCAGTCTAAAGGCTCTAAATCCCTCTTCCTGACAGTAAAGGTCTGGATGGACTTATATCTCATAAAACTGAAATAACACTGCGGTGGGTTCACCGTGGCTGAATGCCAGATGCCCACCCAGCCGCTCTATCACTCCCCTTCCCAGCTGGACAGGGGAGAGAGTAAGGGTGGAAACAAAAGAACCAGCACAAATCGTGGGTTGCGATAAGGCAGTTTACATTTATACAAAAAGCAAAAGCAAAAGCAAGGTGCGCGCAGCAGAAGCAGCAACTAATCTCTACTTCCCATGTGCAGTGATGGTTGGCTACATCTGAGAAGCAGAGCCCCTAATTGTGTTAGCAGGCAGCCGTTGGAGACAATGAGTGCTCCCCACTCCTGCTTCTTGCCTCAGCTTTTATATCTGGGTTGATGTCATATGGTATGGAATATCCCCTTGGTCAGTGTGGGTCAGCTGGCCTATTTGTGTCCCCTCCCAGGATCTTGCCCTTGACTGAACAGTGAGTGCTGCGCTCAGTGGTAGCCAAAATATGGGTGTGTTGTCGACACCAATGCAGAGCACTGCATGAGGGCTCCTATGGGGAAACAAATTCTGGCTCAGCCAGACCCACCACAAACACCAGACTGAACGAGATACAAAGGCTGCTTGCAGTCAAAACAGAGCACTGGCTACCTGTCCCAAGAGGGAGGCCCTCAGGGGCAGCTCTCAGGCTCCCAAGGGTTCCATATGCAGCAAGGAAGACTTTTTGCCTCCAGGCATGGGCCCCTTGTCATTACTGCTCACAGTAAGGAGGGAGGACACAGCTTGTGTTTGTAGCTGGGACACTGCTGTGCTCAGCTTGGCATGCTGATATGGAAGGGATTAGGCTAGCAAGTAAGATGTCATGCCAGAAGAGTGGACATGGGAGTGTGTGCCATTTCCACCAGAGGGGCTGGAAACCTCAGAAAAAACAGGGTAGAGAGTATAAAACATCTAACTTCAGGCGCAAAGCTAAATCCATAGGGGCAAGGAGTTAAAGATATGAGAGAGTTATACTGGCAGTGACAGCCAGTTTGGTCAATGTACTTCAGCATCACAAGGTTCCCTGTCGGGCACAGTCATTCACCAGGACCTAGTCTAATCTGTCAATTACTACTGCTACTAATAGAGAGCTCCCTCTTATAGTGAAATGGCCATGCTTGTGTTTCTGCCTTGCCTTCAGTAAACGAACCATCTCTATCATCATTAGCTGAGGCAGCTCTGCACAGTATTTTGCTACTCCCTGGAGATGTACCTCGAATTCCACTTAAGTCCAACTGTAGATACCTGACTGCTTTATTATTGAGTTAACCTCAAATCTTTAGGCAACCTTTAGACACTAAGGCAGCCAGGCAGTGATGGTTCAATAACCTTTTAAATACATAAATAAAAATTACTCCAAAGACTGCATGTGCTTGCTATTTTGCTGAGACTAAACTAAATTTCCAGCTACAGAATAATGGATTTGTTTAAATTAAAGAGCTCTGGTCTTTCCGGTTTGTGATTGTTTTCTTCTAAGATACAAGCCAAGTGAGTATTAAATGAGCCCACTGTGGAGAGAAGAGGAAAAAGTGAAAATATAATTTATTTATATAGTGAATGCTCCACACAAGGTTCATAAAAACAAAGCATATTATGAAAAGTGAATTAAAACCCAATTGCTTCCAGGTTCAGAGAGTCTGATGAGCTAATTAAGCAATGTTTTCTCAAATCCAGCCCCTGAAGTCTCCAGAGAAGGTGGATAGCTGAGGGACACACTTTCAGACCACTTGCTCATTATTTTGTTCTCCTTCACAGCATTGCTCTGCAGCCTGAATGGCACAAGTGCAGTAACATCCACCTTTCTTCTTCAAGGTCCTCCCTGGAAAGGTAAGCTGCCTTGCAGTGATCTGGTGTGTCTTGCAGAGGTCTGGTGTGTGCCATCACTGTCCACAGGATGAAGCCAGAGCTGCTCAATTTTGTGTCATAAGCTTTGTCTACTCAACAGGCAACAACACTTCCTCTTTACCTCCTGGGCTGGGGGCTCCTAGCAGGAGGAGGATCTGTTTGACATTCCCAGTGACTGGGATGTGCATCAGTATGCCAAGAGTGAAGTCAGATAACCAGAGATCACTAACAGCATTATGGCAATGCAAGCAGTTCTCTGCAGCAGATTAAAGACTGTCAGTGTCCTATGTACAATCTATATGTTTCTGCTGAATAGTATCTGGTGCCTCTTCCCATTGTTAAAAAATCCTGTTGACTTCCAACAATGCCTGCCACAAGGACAGCATGAACTGGGATAATTCCCAAACTTGATTCCAGACTCCAGAAGTGACAAGTTTCGGATGCCACATTACTTTATCTGAGACTGTCCCTACTGTACTCAATGCTGTCAATGTCTTTATAATGTGTTTAACTAGCCTTATGTTTTTCCTAATCCACATGTCAGATCCTGAGCTACTCAGATTTGTTTGCTTCAGTCTTGTACTCCATCAGTTCCAGGTACATGGCAGGAAGCCCAGGGCTTATGAAAATAGTACCTTCAGCTTAGTCCTCTTCCACTGTTTTTTCCAAGTATTTTATTATGGAATCTTTCCTTTCTCATGGATCAAACTATTTAAATTTAACTTCATCATTTCTTTGAAATGTAGGTCTGATGTCATCCATGAGCCCATTGCATGAGAGGATGTACTGTATTTCATGTTGTTTGTCAAATTCAAACCTGATTTTCAAACCTGGAAAAAAAATCTCTAAATTAATTGAAGTAGATTCTGCTATGGGGTGACTTCAGATTGAGGCTAAATTTCAGGATTTGATCCATTTTTATGTGACCATTGGCAATCCTTCAGGAAAAAAATTATCAATAAATGGAATTATGTTCTGTGTTTCACAGAAATGTAATTTTGAGACTTGTAGCTTTAGCCTGAAAACATTGGAAGGCCACAGTTTCCTTGTACACACAGTGTAATAACAGTCAGAGGGGAGTTGGTGAATTGAGAGCATCCTATGGTCTTCTGAAACAAAACCAACCACACTGTCTCGGTCACAATCTGAAATGTTTATAAAGGTCAAGGGACTCCGACTTTTGTCTCTGTGCCTTTCTTAGGCTACTGTCAAGAATACTACAATTATTGTTTCAAAGCTCCATAATTCTTACCTGTGTCTTAAAAGCAAGAAATGTTCCTTAAATGGTAGGGGCAATATAACAGTACTTTTCAAACTTCATATAACACGTAGTAATATATGGCTATTTTTATGAATCATGGGTCAACTATGCTTCCACACATAGAATTAGTTTATATTCCAGTGGGTACCCTTTGCATTCTGTAGTGTGTCAAAAGTAATTGTTTTCTAAGTTCCAAAGCAGTCTAACACACTCTCTCCAACCACATGCAAAACGGAATCTTAGAAATTATTGTGAAATTAACTGTCTCAAGAAAAATTAGTCTCCAGCATCCCAAACACTTCAGATTGAAAATCCAGCCTTGTTCTAATACAATTAAATTGATTTTCTTTCATACAGGCTTCTAGAAAAGGATCGGATATGTCAGTGGTTGGATATACTCAAGTCAATAAATGTAAATATGAAAAGAATTTTTATACAAAGCTTTTGTTGGCTTGTCACACTGGTGGATTAAAAATTGGCAGTTGCACCAGTTTCCTCTTTGAGAGCTATTTTCTCAGTTTAGATGCAATTTTACAGTCCTGTAAGATGCTAGAAAATAAAAGGAACCATTACATCCTTTTCTATCATAACACGGAACCCCCAATGAAAAATAATCTCTTTTGCCTATACTTTGGCATTAGGAGAAAACAAAAAGATAATTTAGGCTGAGTTCAGATATGAAAGAAAATATTCAGTATCTGCAAATCTTCTCCTAAATACCTCTGATTTTATTCGTTCTCAGTGTTGTCACAGAAACTCCCCACAAACAGCTTTTTCGTGAGCTTTTTTTAAATTTCTGCTCTTGGACTGAAAAAGGGGGGGAAAAAATCTGTTAATTCTCTGCTAAAACTCCTTATATAAAACTGAACTTCAGTTCTGTCTTGGTAATATGCCACAGAAGAAAACATTTGAATTTTCTTGTATCTATTCCAACACCACCCAGGAAATGAAGAGAAACGTAGTAATTAAAACCCACCTCCTCATTTTTCAATGAGAACTCATTTTTCCTCTGGGTTTTTTAAGATAAATGGATCTGTTCCTGCTTATTTCTCTTATCTAATATCTAGGCAGAACACATTTAAAAAACTAGGAGGCATGTCACTTACTTAACATAGCATGCACAGCAATGCCCATATGTACACATCTAAAAGGAGATGACTGGGTCAGTGAAAGAGGGATGGACTTATTTTTTTCTTGTCTTCAGCAAGGCAATCAGTGCTGTCTCTAATTACATATGTGTAGACAAACTGACAAGTTATGGGTGATACAAGTGGACTGTGAAGTGGATGGCAAACTGGCTGGACTACCGCATTTTAAGGGTTGGGATCAGGAGTGTGAAGCTAGAGGGGATTGACACTGGGGCCAACATTGTTTAACAGCTTCAATAAGGACTTGGATGATGGCACAGAGCACAACTTCAGCAAGTTTGCGGGTACGAAACTGGGAGGAGTGATGATGCACAAGATGGTTGTGCTGCCATTCAGAGGGACCTTGACAGCCTGGAGAAATGGGCAAGCAGGAATCTTGTGAAGTTCAGCAAAGGGAGGAACAAAGAGGCAAAAAAGTCCTGTTCTTCTGGAGGAGTAACTCCAGGCACCAGTGCTGATTGGAAGGCAACTTGACAGAGAAGGATCTCCAGGTCTTCGTGCACAAGGACCAGGGGGACAACTTGTCCACCTTTTTGTGGACAGCTGCAGACTGTTCAGCTTGGAGAAAAGGATGCTTAGGGGAAACCTAACAGTGTGTGTCCAGTGGGAGGATGTAAAGGAAATTAAGCCTGAGCTTTCTCAGTAGTGCCCAGTGAGAGGACAGGAGGCAAGAGGCACAAACTGAAATACAGGACAGTCTGCTTAAATGTAAGAAAGGATTTTTTTTACCATGAAAATGGCCAACCATTGGCATAGGTTGCCCAAGGAGGTTGTGAAGTCTCTGGACTGGACATGGTCCTGGGGGACTTGCTCTGAGCATCAGTTTGGACTGGGCAATCCCCTGAGATGCTTTCCAGGCTCAGCTACTCTGTGATTTACATGTATGCTGATTTCCTCACGGAGAGTATGACCCTGTTACTCCTGGCAATATTCTCAGGCACAAGTTAGCATATAGGTATTTTGGACAAACAGAAAAGCAAAGTTCTGGACAAAGCCACAAAGCAAGTCTATTGACAGTGTAGATGCACCATAGTTTAAATCCATATAAAACATAGGACACAGCCCAGCACAGTGATCTCTGCATCTTAGACTGTAAAGAAACTAAGAATAAATAAATTTAAAAGGCTTCTAAAAGCATTTTATTTTCTACTTTGCATAGCAGAGCTCCCTCTATGCTTAAGTACAATTTCCTGGCATGTAGTAGGAAAGCATCTATCTCCCACCAAAGCCCCTCTACAAACCAAATGCGAGGCAGAGGCACTCTATTTCCATTAGATCTCCTGGGCAGTTCACTCCCTTAGGAAATTCTCAGAAATGTCTGTGTGTCTGGCCTGACTAGACAGAGAGCAGAGAATAACCACCTCTGATAGGGGTGCCCACACTGGAGGTGTCCATACAGACACTGGTACTGACTATAGTCTGAGACTCCACTCCCCATATAAGCAGCAACTTAGCAGCTCCCAGAACAGCTTTCAGGCTCTGCAAGCAGGTTTGTGCTGCAGAAGAGCTTTGAACTCTGGGAGGCAGCAAGGACCATGCAAGAGATGCTCATCTAGAAAGTCCCCTTCTTAGGAAGGGCACCACTGTGTCTAGGATGTAGACAAACACATTCTGATGATAAGGATGAAAATTTCAAGTTAAACTTGCACTTCCATCCTAACCTAATTTTTGATCCACAAGAAGTCTACTTCAGTGTCCCATGCTGAATCTACTTTAATTAAAACAATTACTGAAGCATATGGGCTCTCCAAGCTTGCAGATGTTAGATACTAGAGAGCTAATTCCAACAAGAATGATAAGCCAACAAGGCTGTACTAAGACTGTAAAGACAACAAAACCATCAAAGTCTGGAAAAGGCTGAGCAAAATGCAAAACCTTTCCAACTGTCATGATCTTTAAAGTATCTCCATTCTGTAACACTTACTTGGCTTTGCATTTTTGGGGGAGAGTCAGCATGAAATCACATTTCATACTGAGACTAGCAAGTGACAGTCCCTCCCATATTCCTGTCAGCAAGGAATAAATTGGATTAGTCTCAGACAGCTTATGGTGTTCTGAAGATGTAAACATATGCCAATAAGAAGTAACATAACTCTCCAATTTAAACAAAGTAATGCACAAAGGAAGCCAGCAAGAGCCATACCAAACTTGTGTTAGTCATAATAGGCAGCTGCAGAACATGGCACGCCAGCAGATTTACCCAACCCCTGGTGACCATTACAAATGTTATAAATAAGAAGGGCAAACTTGTTTTGCTGAACCCATAAATTACATATAACATCATATGCTAGATCTTGGAAGGAAGATACTGGGGAATAAAAACTTTGAATCTGATCTGTAGTGACTGCAGCTTGCTATGATGCAATGACCAGGCAGTAACACATGAATTACTGTGTCGTGTCTTCACTTCGTTTTCCAGCTGCTAGGCATGCACAGGGGATACAGTCATCCTGGTTACTGATAGCTGTTATCATGAACTGGGAAAAGAGGTTGACACTGGAAAACCGACTGTGCTCTCACCTTTACAGAGGTCAAAATTGGATTACACTGGACAAGGAGGGGAGGAATAAGATAACCTACCTCTGCTGCTCACAGTGGACAAAGGACTCCACTTTTCAAGTTCCAAATCCAGCACCAAATACACAATTCTTCCTGCCATCCCTAATAAGGAGTAAGGTTAAAACAGATGCTCCTGAATCAACAGTTTCTCCATATTCACACCAATGTAAACAGAGGGTACTGACATACAAGTACTTACTTTTATGTTATGTTACAAAGATTTTATTTTTTTTTTATTTTGCTACCTTCTGCTCAGTCCATTGCAAACAGACAGGTTTTCCACCCCTTTATGGGTGAACTGTATGGGAAATTACTCTGAAGAGTCTGAACAGTCTGTGAGAGAAGTCCTGGAGGATACAACAGCTGGGTGGTGTTATTTGCTCATAGCTATGGACCATATGTTGAGCAGAGTCTATGTACACAAATGCAATTCCCTCCTCCCATTAGCAGCTGGAAAGAAATTGAGTTATATAGAAAGGAAGCAAACCTTCATGATTCTGCATGAAATCCACAATATTTATGTGCCTAGATGACATTCAAGGGGAATTATTTTGCATTAAAAAAATCTGTCAGAGCATAAATGCACAGAACTTACTATTTTGATCCCATTCTCACTTGTTGCAGCCAACTTTTTCATGCCAGAGTGTTCTGTAATGATAATGCAGGGAGATCTAACACATCTGAGTTTGGTTGGCATTACCAATTAAGAAGCTTTCAGGACTATTACAGTGATAGTGCTGTGCCTGTGTGAGCCAATTTCTGGAATGGCTTGTACCCAGCATTTTACATTAGAGCAATTTCCTGTGAGGCAGAGAAAATGCTGCCCAGGACATCAACAGCATCCTTAGACTTTGAGAACAAAAAGCTCCATGGAATGAGCTGCTAAATAAAAGAGTCTCTGTTTTTGTTTAACAAACTAAGCTGAAAAATACATTTAGAGTAACAGCAATATCAGCAGGTAGGAGGCTGTGTCCACAGCACTACTGTAAATACCCCAAGCTTTTCTAGCCTTTCTTCTCCATCTGTCCTAGTGTTCCTCTG
Organism: Grallaria varia; assembly: GCA_013396735.1. Lineage (NCBI taxonomy): Eukaryota > Metazoa > Chordata > Aves > Passeriformes > Formicariidae > Grallaria > Grallaria varia. The sequence continues at coordinate 185,061 of VWZG01002682.1, forward strand.
AACAGTGCATATTTTGAAATAAGCTTACAGTAAAATGGATGTGGATTAATGGTCCCTACAGAGCTCTGTCAGATGTCACAACGCGTTTTTCTTTAGCAAACCTGCTCTTTGTTAGCAAGCATCTTCCCCTCACAGCCCAATGGTATTTTAAAACACTGTATACCACCCTGCTTGGCATGGTAAACAATAGCCCTCATCAATAAGAGCACTTGATTATTATTATTAATGTATAGTGTCAATTTTCAAAAAATACCATCCATTTATGTATATGATAGATAGAGCATATAATAGAGTCAAAGAAGAGAATGATGCATCACAAGCGGTGTTGCCTGGGACTCAGTATTGGAGTCAGTTCTGTTTAATATCTTGAAATGCTACTCTTCGATCCTGAGAACAAAAAGCTCCACGAAACAAGACACTGAATAAAAGAGTTTCTGTTTTTGTCCATCAGTGATATGGATAAGGGGATCGAGTGCACCGTCAGTCAGTTTGCGGGTGACACCAAATTGAGTGGGAGTGTTTATCTGCTGGAGGGCAGGAAGGCTCTATGGAGAGATCTGGCGAAGGCCAATTGTATGACATTCAACAAGACCAAATGCTGGGTCCCATGCTGGGATCACAACAAGCCCAGGCAGCACTACAGACTGGGAGAAGAGTGGCTGGAAATCTGCCCAGTGAAAAGGATGTGGTCGGCAGCAGCTGAACACAAGTCAGCGGTGTGCACAGGTGACCAAGAAAGCCAATGGCCTCCTGGCCTGTACCAGCAATAGTGTGACCAGCAGGACCAGGGCACTGATTGTCCCCTTGTACTCTGCACTGGTGAGGCTGCACCGCAAATCCTGTGTCCAGTTTTGGGCCCCTCACTGCAAGAAAGATATTGAGGTGCTGGAGCGTGTCCAGAGAAAGGCAATGGAGTTGGTGAAGGATCTGGAGCACAAGTTTGATGAGGAGCAGCTGATGGAGCTGGGATTGTTTAGCCTGGAGAAAAGGAGGCTCAGGGGTGACCTTATAGCTCTCTGCAACTACCCGAAAGAAGGTAGTGGGGGCTGGCCTCTTCTCCCATGTAACAAGCAACAGGACAAGAGGAAACTACCTCAAGCTGCAGCAGGAGAGGCCTAGATTATATTTTAGGGAAAATTTATTCACCAAAAGGGTTGCTGAGCACAGGAACAGGCTTCCCAGGGAGGTGGTGGAGTCTCCATACCTGGAGGTATTTAAAAGACGTGCAGATGTGGCACATATGTTCATGGTTTAGTGGTGGACTTGGCAGTTCTGGGTTAATGGTTGGACTCAATGATCTTAAAGGCTTTTTTCTAACCAAAATGTTTTTATGATTCTGTTTGGCTATAGGGGCAGGAGGAAGAGACAAAAAAGAGAAACAATCATCTATGGATTCTCAGAATAAAGAGCAAATAGCAGCAGCCATATTCCTGCTGAGAACAAATGAGGAACTGGCAGCAGTTAGTAGACATCCATGGTACATTTTTCACCTGCTGCTCTGGATAAAATCATACATTAAAGACATTCCAGTGCTGGCTGATGAAAACTGACAACAGAAATTTTGGAATACCAGTTCTGGCACAGCTGTGTTCTGAACTCTTCAGGTAGGATTCAGCTCAAAGACTAACATGGATAAATTTAGAAGAATACCTGCATAGTAGCTATCGCTGCTCCCTTTGTTGTCAGTGGAGATATAATCAGATCGGTCACAGAACCCAGAGAGATATTCAGCTCACCATAAAAGAGTGAGGGACCTGCATGGCCATCTGGGCTCCACTGACTGTATTGACCAGGGCTTGACTCTTCCCTACAGAAAATCATCTCAGTCTGCTCTTAATCATCCCACCTTCAGCAGCTATCCCAGCGGACAAGTGTCTTTCATAGGTACTCTCTGTAATACCTTCCAGGCCCTACCATGCAACTCTCTTGAATACCTCAGAGCACCTAAATCAGCAATAGGCACACAAACTTAATCAACCGAATTCCATGCTGGAGCCCCATTGCTGAGATTTGAGGGTCAGATCCAGAATCCTACAGACAGCAAGATAAATAATGCTTTAAAAATGCAAAAAACAAATGTCTTCTTACTCTTACTCCACTATTATGCATGCTTTAGACTATCTTTCTGCATATCTACCTTCATGATTTTCAAGAATTCCACAGAGCTTTAATTGTAAGTCATATCAAAAACAACACAATATTTATTAAAATACCACATATCACATATGGAATAGGCTAATAACCAAGAAGACGCTTTTATTTCTACTTCACATATATCTGTTCTATAAATAAGAAAATGCAAATGTACTTTCATGCAAATGTAACCTTTGTACTTGTAAAAGATGAATGAAAAAGGTATCAGCAAGACTTGGCTTTTTCATTAATTTTATGGCATTTAGAAGTTGTGCAGAAGGAAATCTGAGGAGGTTTGTTCCAAAATTACCAAGGGAAAAAAAATACAAAATCTATTTCTACCTTTCATCATGCAAGTTGTTAGTAAATGCTCCTAGGCCTCATTGTGGTGGCATAGAAACATTTTCAAGGAGCACACTTGAAAGTAGAAGATCTGACAAAGATAGTGGCATGTTTCTTCTGCTCTACTCAGACAAGAAAAATATTGACAATTAACATTTTCTTAATGTCTTTTGGAATGCCAATGCTTAAACCATAGCCTATATTCCATCAAAAGCTTTAGCTATTTTCAAAGACCTCTGGAACTGGTCCCCACAATATAAATGCATCAAAAGTAATATGCAAAATAGGTTGATGAATTTAAATTCACTATGATTAAATAATTGCAATTTTTTTATTGCAATTTCATAGCATTTTATTGCACTTGACACACAATAATAATCCAAAAATCTTCATGTTGGTCAGTCCATAATCAGAGTCCCCACACTTTTCCCGCAGGGATGGAAGAGAGCAGCCATGGATAACCTGGTTGTAGCCCAGCCGCAGGTGGAAGGTGAGCAGGAGGAGAGGCCTAGGCTTTTGCTATCTCTTAAAATTGGAGATGTAAAGGAGAAACACTGAAAAAAAACATGTAAGTGGAACAAACTGAAAGGAAACCTGTATAAGAGGATATCAGTCAGTCATTTGAGTTGGTAAGTCCTAGTTGGTTTTTCTGCAGTGCCTTATGGAAATGGCTATGCAAATTCAATTCCAAGCTCTGGCTGGCTTGGTACCCCATCAGAGGAGGTGAGGAGTATTGAGAGGGAGCCACAGTAATTCTATTTTAAGCCTATATTTGAGCAGCAGCAAAAATCCAGAATAGATCAAGCAGAGCACAGCTACAAGAACCTGCACAGAAGACAGCAATATCTGATGAAATGCCAGCTACATGTGAGGTGCTTCATTGATTTTAAGGTCAGAAGTCCAGACTGATTCAGAATTTCACCAAACAACTTCCACTGGGAACAATTATTTGCAAGGGTACAGAATTCAACTTATGTGGCCATTGAAAAGTTACTGTGTGTCACAAAAACAGAGATGATAACTGAAGCTGTGTGTGCAAATTTTGGCATCTAGGATTACTATGAACATAGGAAAGAATGGGCTGAAAATACAGACCAGAGATGATTGACAGCATAAATAAACATTAAAATAATGTAGCAACCTCTTAATCATAGATGTATTATAGCAGAGGTACTTACAAAGACAGAGTTGTTAGCATTTGTACACTTATAATTTGGCCAAAAACTACTCTTTCGACAAAATACAGAAGTACATCATGAACAGCAAATTATTCTATTTACTAGGGAGCCTTAAACAGACAACACATTGTTTTTCAAATTACATGCTTACATGTAAATTGCTCTACCAAAAAAGCCCAGGGGTTCATCTGGCTCAGCTGCCTCTTTCTGGCATCAGGAGGCATAAAAACATGGCTCATAATGCGCCTGGACTGCTGTCCAAAGCTGTGTCACAGGGAGAAAATCTCAGCCCCAGCCTGAGCTGGCAAATGCATTTTGCCTGCAAGTAGGAGTTCAGTTCAATTTCTCCAGCACTCTTTATTTCACTTGATGCCTTACACTCTATTTAAGTCTAAAGTGTTGTCCTGGGTTTCTGTAGCTGAATTCTTTACTTTTATTTTTTGGTAGGTGGGGGGGGGGTGCTGCAGAGGTGGTTTCTGTTAGAAGCTGCTAGAAGCTTCCCCTGGTCCCATGGGAGCCAATGACAGTTGGCCCCAGGAGGGACATCCGGCTCCTGGCCAGGGCCGAGCCAATTAGAGATCACAGTAATGCCTCTGTGATAACGTATTTAAGAATTGGAAGAATTCCAATTCTTGCAGAAGTGAGAGGGGAGGGGGCACCTGGAGCTGAACCAGGGACCTCTTGACTGGTGAGTTCGATCCTCACACGGGGCACCAAAGATTACTGTGAAAGTTTGACCCTGGGCAAAACCAAAACAAGGCAACACCGTGCAGAGCTTCCCAGGACCAACACAGGTTTCCCCCCTAATCTGAGGGGAAGAAGAGAAAATTTAAAAGCTTCAGACCGTAAGGGGAACAGAGGTATATATATTTATTTACAGAGGAGGAAAAGGGAACTTAGCACTATATGCACACAACACAAATACCAGGTGAATACAGGGAAAGAGAGGTAACTCAAATGGTACTGTATAGGTACTATATATACACCCAAGGAAAATAGATAAAGCACTGCATTACCCAAATAGAGAAGCGTCCAGCCCTGAACTGCGATCTTCATCCCACACCATCAGAACCGACAAGAAACTGCCCCGGCCGGAGGAGAAACTGCACTGAAGAGGCTGACCGAAGGAAGAGTCCTAAGATAGTGTGTCCCAGAACTTCTTCCCTTCCCCTTATATCCCATGTGATGTGAGATAGTAGGGAATACCTCTTATTTGCCAATGTATGTCACCTGACTCATTTCCCAGGAAGGCCTAAAAAACAACAAACCTAGCCAAAGCCTAAAATTTAAACTACCACAACTGGGAATTCTTAAGATCTGGAATCTCTTCTCATTGAATTTCTGTATCAGTCCAGAGACAGTTTGTCACTGCACACAGCACTTTGTCAGCATTTCACTGCCTGACTTGGAAGACCATCTCCCATCATGGGATTAGACAAACCTATCATTGTTAGGACAGTGCATGTGGTCTCTTTTTTCAGTTCTTATTGAGGCCAGACATCTTCAACAGTAGGTAGTACCTGGGTTTTTAACTCAGGTTCCTACTGCACATGCCAGCAAGATCCTCTAATACATCATAAGAGACTGCTCAAAACAGTTTTGATTGTTTTTAGACTGTTTTCTGTTGAAAGCTGCACCTGGAAGTGGGGCATTTCAATGAAATACATCCATTCCCATGAGATCTTTCAGCAGAAAAATGGCTGCAGGTTTTGTTTAGACAAAGGCAAACGCCACACTGTGAGATTTTTCTTCCAAGTGAGTTGTTTTGATGCATTTCAGTTTGATTGTTTTCTGTAATAAATCAGTGGGCTAATAACAGGTGCTACAGGACAATGCATTTGATGTTACATAAGCTGCACTGTGGTTAAAATTGGAAAGCAATATTAAAGACAAACCACAATATCATAGAATCATTAAGGTTGGAAAACGCCTCTAAGATCATTGAGTCCAACCCTTAACTTAACACTTCCAGGTTCACCACCTCGCCATGTTCCTAACCATCACATCTACACACCTTTTGAATACTTCCAGGGACAAGAAACACTTCCCTGGGCAGCCTGTTCCAATGCTGCTTGGCCAACTTTTCAGTGAAGAAATTTTTCCTAATATCCAATCTAAACTCCCTCTGTCACAACTTGAAGCCATTTGCTCCTGTTTTAAACCAAAATAAATCCAAGAGGTTCTACTGAAATAAAATTTTGGTAAATTTTCTTTTCCAGGGAAGTGCTGATGCTGTTCCTTAGGAAAAAAACAAACCAAACAAAAACATAAACAAAACCAAACAAACAAAACCACAAAACCAAAAATAAAAACCAAACCAAAACCCAAACAAACAAAAAACTCACAATAAAAAAAAACCAAAAAAACCAAACCAACGACAACAACAAAAAAACCCAAAAAACACATACACACAAAATAACACCCAATCAAACAAACAAACAAACAAAAAAGACCAAAAAGCCCCAAAAGCCCTCAGAGACAGTAGATGCTGCTGTGCAAATCTGCACAGAACATGTACAGATATGAGGTGATATTCTGAGTTATAGCAGCAAAAGTAGTAATCACCAGTTTAGTGCATCGGAGCACAAATTATATGCTGGGCTGGACTCTGTAGAAAACAAAACAAAGCAAAGAGCCAAAGACATTAGAATCTATTAGTATGGGAAAAAAAAACAACTGATGGAGAAAGAGTACACAAAAATAATGTAATTAGTCTCATACAAGAGTTGTCTTTACTTGCCACCACCCTAACAGTTGTCTTAACCACTCTTCATAACACATTGGGTTTGCATCTTTCTGTACCAAAGTAGTGCTGCCAATTTCCAATTGCATGTTAAGTTTCCAGAAAAAAAACATTCTGAAAAAGCTGAATTTCATCCCTGTGAACAATGTAACTTTTCCTTCCTCCACTATCAGTGTCTGGCCTGGTATATGTGTGGCTATGTGACAGTGGCAATGTACAACTGCTGACCCCTCTTCACATGACACAGGAAAATGCCCACCTTCCCATAGTGCCTACAGAAAAATGGACCAGGCAGACCTGCAGGCTCTCTCTGGATGTTACACTGAACTACAGACTTTTACTTTAAACACCAATTCAAAAATGCTTTTTTGCCACTAATATGCAGCTACTTCTGCCAGCAGCCCCACAGTCACACTGACTTCAGACAGGAGCATTACTGGTCCCTGGCAGAAAACAAGTCTTCAAAAAACAATGTGCTGGTCCTCCACTTCTCCTGTCCTGCAGTTACTTGTTTGATATTTGCCATATATTCTTGCAACACACTCCAAGAAAACTGCCCAGGTATATGTCAGTGAAGACATGAGGAACGTGGACTTTCGTATTTGAATCAAATGCAGAAAAATATTTCTGAGCTGTTCCTGAGAAGGAACTTCAAACACTCCTGGCTTTTTTTTTTTTTTTGCTCTTTACAAAAAGAGTGTGTATATTCCTTGCACAGCAAGGACCCTTGAAGGTCAAATCTCCTTCCTCAGGCTTCCTTCTCACATGGATAGCTGAGGATACAGGAGGGAAACTGGCCTCAGCAGAAAGGTGCCCTGGTAGAAAGATCCATGATTCAGGAATCAAGCATATGAGAGTATTGCCCTGGCCAGCATGTCTCATGACAATCTGCAGAAGAAGAGGAGCTACAGACAAGAAGACAATCTGATAGATTAATCCATCACAGCAAAACATTTTCATCTCCACTACCTCTTCTGGCAGGGCAGAGGATGTGCTGATGGACTGATAACAGCAAATTTTTGTGATCACACTTAACCCGGGTCATGTTGCATCTCTAAGCTTCCCTAGTGTGGTCAGCATACTTAGAAAGAATTGCAGATTTATATAATTAGCAAATTTTATTTGAAAGATTTGATTTCACTCTCACCAACCATGGTGTTACCCAAGAATGAACCTCAACAGGCCGCTGCAGCTCCTCAGTGAGAAAGTTGTAATCATAGAACAAAGGGCTTCCCATAATGGTATTTGGTATCGCTCAGCTTTGTTTCAAATACTTAACAATTTAATTGGACCAACCAAGGTCACCTTCCTTGGCAAGCTGTCCTTTACAGGAAGACACCCATACAGTGCACATGGATGTCAGTCCCCTGATGTTCCTCCCAAACAAGCCTCCTGAGTCTCAGTCAGACACACATGGCCATCATGGCCCAGGGCAGGCAGCCTGCTCACAGTGTGCTGGTGTCTCATGGGGACAGATCAGGAGTCACTCAAGCCCATCAAGTCTGACGTAGCATAATCACAGCTCCAGCTGGACAGAGTCTGGTCCAACCTCCTGCTCACAGCTAGTCAGCTCTGAGGTCAGCTCAGGCTGCTGAGGGCTTCACCAGTTGAGTCTGGAAAACATTTCAGGACAGAGACTGGGCAGCCTCTCTGGACAACATGTGTTCCTGTCTGAATGTCCTTGTGGGGACACATCCTTCTGCCCTGTGCCATTTCCTCAGTAATGCACCTCCCCGGGGACACTGGGGTCTCCTGTAAGGTCTATCCCCTTCCTGAAGCCATCTCTGCCTCAGACTGAACAAGTCCAGCTCTCTCAGCCTCAACTCACAGGGTCCAAGCTCCAGACCTTCCAGCTCAGGGGTCACCCCTGAACAACAAGTGGTTTAATGGTGTCTGTCCTGTAGTGAGTATGCAGATGTAGTCTCTCATCCTCTGGCACTGCTCCTGTTCATACAGCCCAGGCTGCCGTTAGCCATTGCTGTTGATGGGACTTGCTGCTGTTTTGTCCCCAGTGTGTTTATTCCAATGTTCTCGCCCTGTGATATTTTCTGCCATATGTCACATTGAAGTGAGAGCTGTGCTTCCTCTGTGTGAGTCCCAGTGGGTGCCAGAGGCACACTTCCATTACACGTTCATGGCCAAACAGAAGCTCACACACTAAAGGTGTCAGAGGCAGCTGCCCACAGAGACATAGGAGGCTCCAGAGATCCATTCTGCTGGAAGCTCAATGCAAATGGAACCCCTCTCCAGGACCTCCCTCTCTGGCCAGACTGAGCATGGTAGTACCATGTGGAGCATGTGTGGATCCAGTGAATAGAGTCTCAGTGATACACATGGTGTGTGTGGTGGAACATGGGATCTGCTGGCCATTCCCAACAGGATCTCTTCCAGCCTCTGATTTGGAGTAGTGGAGCCATTTAAGCACACAAAGCAGTGACTGGACTGAGCAAGAGCACTGCTTACAGGTAGGGCTTGTTTCCTCCAACTTCAGCCACATGAAAGTTAGGAGTTTAATTAAAGCTGGCCATTAGGATCCTGATATGCTAATGGAGAGAGAAAACCAGAGAAGGAACCTGAATTTATCCTTCCTGCCCTGTTCAGGATAGGATGGATCATCCCTTGGAAGTGCCGGTCTCTCTCCAATGATTAGAGGAGACCACACAAGCTTAGATTCTCCTTCAAGTAGGTGAATTTCGAGAAGGATGAAGATTCTTCATTCTGATTAGGGATAGTATATATTCAATGAATGAAGTCTTTTACTATGACTGCAAAAATCAGAGCTCTGATGGGATCAAGGGAAACTCTTTGTCACAACAGCACTGCTGTCTTTCATCCACCTTCCCCCCTCCCTTAGTCCTCAAGCAGTCTATTTAGTTGGCAAACTTTTTGAAGCCAGGACCTGGCTCCTCTCTGCTGGTTAAGCAGTTGGCACATGGTTAGTCCTGTACAAACAAACAATAATAATGCTTTTTAGACGCAGATGTTTGGAACCTGTTCTCAGATGGAGATGGCTGGGTCTAATTTAATGGAACACAAATAATGTGCTACATGCAATTATCTCCATATGAATGTTGGACTCATTAATTAAAAGGGGACTTGGGGAATTCATTGCACACTACGTCAGCCTGGCCTTACAGGTAGGCGTTTTCCATACAAATGACTATGGGTGTCAATCCTGGTCTTACTAACATCCATTGTGAAATGTCACTGAATGCAGAGGGAGGCAGATTTGGTTCTCTCTTCAGAGGAATGACTGTGAGTATTCCTTTTTCCCTTTAATATGAGCATAACTACAGAAACAGTATTAGATCGGTGAGGATGCCTCTAGATACTGATAATTTTCTTTGCAATTTTTAAAATCTTTAAAGATTGCACTTGAATGCTGATGCTGTTTCTCTCACTTCATAGACAGATGATACAGCTCCCGAGGTGCTACGCTGACCATCACTGGGTAGTTCTCAGACAGCAGAAAAGCAAAGATGTGATCCAGGTAGTATTTGTTCTACTCGTCTCATATTTCATCATGGATTTTAAAATGCTGACTAACATGCTAGCTGCTGAACTGGAAATGATCCTCCCTTTGGACACCCATCTGGACCAAACAGGTTTTTATTGTAATCAGGCACTCTAGAGGCAATGTTAGCAGACTGTTTAACCTACTGGAATTTAGTAAAAAGGGATGAACTATGTGCTTTCAACATAACAGAAGATATCTGAGAAAAAAGATAGTATGTATTTATAAGCACACTCTAGAATGTATAAATATAGAATATCAGTGTAACAGACTTTTTCTTTCAGCTGAAATTGACTCAAAGTTCCATCATTCCCAGCAGCCTTTCATAGATGTAGATATCAGATCTACAGGTCTTTAACTTAGCTTCTGGTTTTCAGGACCCAGACCTCACTTCACCTATCATTTCTGTTTACAACTGCATTGACTGAAGTTATTAGTCACTAACAGCAGCATAAGTCAGAGAGGAATCCGAGCTAGCTTCAATTTTTTGCTATGATTACCTATAGAGTCAGAGCTATAGACAGAAGAACATGTGCAAAAGCAGTGCTTCTGAAGTGTCTTTAAATTTGCAATTTCTGCTGAAGAAACCTTGATAATGTTTCTATGGCCTCAGAGTTTACACTTGCTTTGTTTAGTGGAGAGATCTGAATTCTAATTCTGGTCATGACAAGTTCTGGTCAAAACCTTTTGGGACAGGATTCTCCTAGTTAAAAAAAAATGTTTTGAAGAAACCAAATTGGTCTGTGCAATCTCATTTATTTACCACCATATTGTGTGCTAGGATCAAATGTTCTCAATATAAAGGAAAATGTTCCGAAACATCATTACTGTAAACAGTTGCACCTCTTGATATTACACAGTGTTTATCCTTTTTCTCATTCAAAGTATAGCACCATTTCATTAAAACATGAAGGGAAACCCATGTGATTTACAGAGAAAAAATGTTTCAAAACCATGCAAAATTATTTTAATATTTTATTTCATGTTCTCTTTAAAAAGGTGTGTTCAAAATTTCTGCAGTTCCAAACTCAGAACAAAAACAACTACTATAGTGAGAAAAAGCCTTATGGGTGGGAAATTCCACAGTTTGACCAGCTCTACTAATAGTCCTGAAGTTCTCAGTAAGTTTGGGCTGTAGGTCATAAAGTTAGGATTATCGCTATATGGAATTTGAAAGAAAAAGGAGCCTGAACATTAGCAGCTATTAACTAATTGGAAAGCTCATTACACTGGAACAGCACATCAGAGAAACTTATGGAAGATCTTTCTCTTGTAGCACTAAATATACAGTTGGATGAAAGCTCTTTGAAAGCTCTGCTATAGACAAGAAGACAATCTGATAGATTAATCCATCACAGCAAAACATTTTCATGTCTACTATCTCTTTCAGGCAGTGAAAATCAGATGCTGTGTTTTATCAAGGAGACTAAATTTGATCTAACTGCTGCAGAGCCTTTTGGATTTTCATAATTTCAGCTTACCAAGCTGCTTAAGCTAATTCAAGAAATTTCCCAAGCCTGAATAGTTGCCTTTCATCTTTCAGAGGAAACAATTCTGAGTGCTGCGTGAGCAGTATTTTCAGTTCTGAGGTCTGAACTCACTGCAGTAATTGAAAATGTGAAATTTTTTAAGTGAGTTAAGGGTGCTGCTTGAAACTTTACTCTCTGGGGCATGTTTCCACATACACTCTTTCACAGACTCAGACTGTGCCAGATTCTCCAGTCCTACCACGTGCTGCAAATGTAGCAATTGTACCAATAAGTGCATGAGTGCTATTCTGGATGTTTGGTTTCTACGAACATTTCTTTAAGCAGTTATTTACGTCCATCCAAGTAGCAAAATTATTTGATACACATCAAGTATTTTCACAATGAAATTTTAAGGATAATCATCAATTCTTTTGTTCCATCCAGTTCATATTTTTCCAGTTTCTGTGGTGAAAACCATGTGATATCAATAGTAAATCCCTTGCCAAAGTTAAAATATATGCCACTCTCAATTTTCCCGGAACTCATTATGATCGTATTGTACCACAAGAAAAGAAAACTTGACTTTCTGAAAACAAGAAAGCATCAGAGGCCCCAAATCACTTAACTTTCTGTGCTTGGTTAGAAGATTCCATTCCCTGAAAACTGCTATTTGGCCATTGGCTTCCACAGCTTTGTTATCTCTTTGTTGCATTGGGATAAAATAGCAATGATGTCAGCAATGTGTTTGATGAGGCGTGTTAAATAAACAACGCCCGGGATGTGACTCTTGCAGGATTTGCAAGATTATGGCTAGCACACAAGCTACACGTCTGAGATATCCTCAGCCACACTAGCTCTAAGACACAAATGAAAACCACTCTCACTCTCGCACACTATCTCTCCCAGGTTTCCACAGTAATAAATCTGAAATCAAGATCCCACACAGGTCTCTAAGGCACACTGCAGTCTGCACCTACTTCTACATCAAGTCTCCAGTTGAAAATTCGTGTCTTCAGCACAACAGAACTTACCAAGGCAAGAACAGAAACTTCTTTGTACAGGGGGGAAACGCTCCCAAACTTTCTAAGAAGACAGCACTGAATATCGAGGTTCACACGCACTGAAACTAAAGAGAGTCCCCAGCCTCCCTGCCTGCTACTCCCAGGACAAAACACATTTCTTTGACCCCGTCTCCTCTAAAAAGAGTGCACCTATGCATATCAATGTATCTTCTTTCAGCATTCAAAATTAAATTACTACCTGGAAAATTTTCTTCAATGGAAAGGAACAGAAAAAGCACACTTTATATGAGTTACATCAAAGAATTCACTGCTAGAAAGTGCTGTGATGTTGAGAAATTAGCATAGCACAGCACAGCGTAGCAAAGCATAGCACAGCAGAGGTGTCAAGGCAAGGCAATGTTTGGCTGATTTCAACTCAATTCAGAGAAATCACCCAGCTCAGATCCTCCCTACATATACCTACAATCTCCTTATTTTCTCCTTCTATCACCTTCTATCTTAAACTAGTTACAACAGGAGAGTTCTACCCAAAAAAATTAATTCATTAAGGAAACCAACTGCCTTTCTTATTATGCCTTGCCTATGTCAGTGCCAATGGCATAAGTTTGAATTGTATTTATGAAATACTGACAGCTTTTTTAAATCCAAGTACTGGTAAAATACAAATACACCTGCATGAAGAATAGATTCCTTGTTTATGCAAAGGAAGATTATTAATTTATTTGTCCAACTGCATCATCCTCAAATTCTATGAAAATGAAGGCTTTCAGGTGAAATATTACCACAGTTATCACTGCATCTATCATCCTGGTAAAATGTCATTTTGTACAGGTCAGGTTAGTTTCATACTAGCAGAGTTATTTGCTTAAATAGCTATACTCTTACAGAAGTCACAGTCATGGAAATTTCCCCGTACATGGGCTGGTGTAAGAAGTCTATTACAACAGACAGCTCAGTAGTGCTCCTGACATTTTTTAACAGCTGCTAAGAATAGGACACCTAAAGCCATTTCCTTCAGTTCCCTGTTTGGGAAAGCAGGGAATTGATGACATTGATCCAGAAAGCCACAAAAAGTCGCTGAACTCAGTTTTAATTGGACTCCACAGGCAGCAGCAACATGGGCAACAGTAAAGAAAAGGTAAGGAAAAACCCAGTGTTATGGTAATGTAGAGGAAAATGTAAAAAGGTCTGCTAAGATTGCATGGGAAATAAAGATGAGCTGCAAATGAAAAAAACGTGAGCGGGATGCAGAGCTGAAAGCCTAGAGATGTTGCTTTCCTCTGGGACAGCTTGTGAGCTCAAAAAAATTCGCTTTGCTCCCCTGTATCTTGGACCTTTTATCTGTAAGTGGATTTAAAGTGACCATTTCTGTAAAGCACTTTCAACGTAGTAAGAAACAAAATCATGTAAGAACTAGACGTTAGTAAGTCATTATTCATCTACAGCAAATTCGTGGCTCAATCTTCATGGGTTTCTTCAGACAACACTGGCAGTTGGTGCCAAACTGACCAGGAAAGCAGGTAAAAAATAACTTTTCTTTATCAAAAAAAA